>CAUYPO010106727.1:0-26870 GCA_963574435.1 Cheirogaleus major
GGCCCAGGAGTTGGAGGTTGCTGTGAGCTAGGCTGATGCCAAGGCACTCTAACTCAGGCAACAGAATGTCTCAAAAATAAAAAAGAAAAGAAAAGAAATTATCTGGACAACTAAAAACATATAGAAAAAACTGGCCAGGAATGGTGGCGCATGCCTGTAGTCCCAGCTACTTGGGAGGCTGGTTTCGCCTTATGTCTTTTTCTGATGCAGGACCCCATCTAGGACACCACATTAAATTTAGTCTTCATCTCCCTTTAGGTCCATCTGGGCTGTGACAGTTTCTCAGACTTTCCCTGTCTCTGATGACCTTGACAGTTTTAAAGAATACAAATCAGGTATTTTGTAGACTATCCCTTATTTTGAGACGGTCTGATGTTTTTCTCATGGTCAGACTAGGACTGTGGGTTTTAGGGAAGAAAACCACAGAGGCGAAGTGCCATTTCTCACATCAGAATACATACTATCAACATGACTTATCAATGATGTTAACCTTAATTACTTGGCCAAGACACTATTTGCCAGATTCTTCCACTTACTATAAAGTTACTTTTTCCCTTATGTATGTCTTTTGAAATAAGAAAAGTACAAATATTTAAAAATTTGTTAAGTTTAAATTTGATATTGGTTTTTAAAGTGTAATACATTCACATGATCCAAAATTCTTTTTTTTTTTTTTTTTGAGACAGAGTCTTACTCTGTTTCCTGGGCTTCAAGTGATCCTCCTGCCTCAACCTCCCAAGTAGCTGGGACTACAGGCACGTACCACCATGCCCAGCTAATTTTTTCTACTTTTTTTTTCCTTTTATTTACTCATATAATGGGGGTACAAATATTGTTAGGGTTACATACATTGCCCCTACCACCCCTCCCCCCCACACACACGCCAGAGCTTCAAGCGAGTCCAATCTCCAATTTTTTCTATTTTTGTAAGTAGAGACAGTGTCTCGCTCTTGCTCAGGCTGGTCCCAAACTCCTGAGCTCAAGCTATCCTCCCAACTTTGCTTCCCAGAGTGCTAGGATTATTGGCGTCAGCCACCACGCCCTGCCTAGATCCAAAATTCAAAAGATGCAAAAGGCAATGAAAAGTCTCCCCTCTTTCCTCTGTTACCCAACTTTCAAGTTCCAACCCCCAATGAACCACAGTTAACAAATTTCTTAATTTTTGAAAAATGTACTATTATTAGTTAGGATTCAAATATTATGAACATGTTGAAAAATCAGTGTGGTTCAGATAACATTTTTATAGTGATTTAGGAATACCTTACCTATAGAAGTTCCTATACAGAAAATGTTATATATTTTCAAAGTACTTCTATCTCTTCTCTCCTATCCTATACACATGAAAACCCATATTGTGTCTTTTATATAAGACGAGCCACACCAAGAAACTTGGTAGAAGAATTCAAACAGAAGGTCCAAATTACTTATTGAGCCATTTCAGCAATCCAAAAATAGGATGAACCAGTGATTCCAGCAGGAGTACCTATTAGAATCACCTAGCAGTCTTTTAATATTCACATGTCCCAACTACACAAGAAGTAAAGAATCATGTTATTTCCTTAGGAGTGGGCGCCAGGCCAGGCACATCTTTGTTGTAAAAGGCCTCCAGACGATTCTAATATAAACCTCTGATTAAGAATGGAGGCCCTAAATTGACATCAGTTTCTCATGCCTTAGGGTAGATCAGAATCACCTGGAGGGTTTGGTAAAATACATATTGCTGAATCCCACCACCCCTAGAGTTTTTGATTCAAAGGCCTTGGAATCAAAAAGTTTGCATTCTAACAAGCTCCAAGGTGATACTAATGCTGCTAATCTAGAAACCACACTTTGAAAACATCTAGCCTACAAATAAACCATTACGGTTTTTTTTTAATTTATTTATATTTTTTTAGAGATAAGGTCTAACTCTGTTGCCCAGGCTGGAGTGCAGTGATATGATCATAGCTCACTGCAACCTTGAATTCCTGGACTCAAGCGATCCTCCTGCCTCAGCCTTCCGAATAGCTGGGACTACATGTGCATGCCACAACTACCAGCTAATTTTTTAATTTTTGTAGAGACAGGGTCTTGCTATGCTTCCCAGGTTGGTATTGAACTCCTAGGCTCAAATGATCCTTCCAACTGGGCCTCCCAAAGTACTGGGATTACAGGCATGAGCCACCATGCCTGGCCACACAGTACTTTTCAAAGATCTTCATAAAAACCTCAGAGTTATGGAAGAGGGTTCCAAGAATAGCATCCATGACCAATATGTGTTAGTTCCACCTACATCATTCAACTGACATTTATTATGTGTAAATATCAAAGTGCAGAACTCAAACCAGCAAAATCAGCAACTCCTAGAAACTTGTTAGAAATGCAAAATTTCAGCCCCACCCCAAATGTACAGAATCAGAAATTCCAGGGACAGGGCCTAGCAATCTGCATTTTGACCAGTCCTCCAGGTGATTCTGATGCACGCTAAGTTGATAAATATAACTAGGGAAATAAAATGCCAAGATAAAAAAATATATCACTTATAGGGATATACCAAATACTAAATGAGTAGAATGATCTTAGATACAAAATTCAACAGAAACAAAAGTATTAGTATTAAGGACTAAAGGAAAACTCAATCAAGAATGTAAAAAAAAAAGGCCAGCCATGGTGGCTTATGCCTGTAATACTAGCACTATGGGAGACTGAAGCAGGAAGATCACTTGAGCCCAGGAGTTTGAAGTTGCTATGAGCTAGGATGATGCCACTACCCTCATGCCTGGGCAACAGAGCAAGAACCTGTCTCAAAAAAAAGAGTGGTAACTTAGTTGAGGTTCCTAGGCCAAAAATATCCTAAAAGAATTTTATATACATAAAAAGCTTAATTAGAAGATTTACTGCAAAAAAGTTGACATGTAAAAATAAATATTAACAAAGCTTCGTTTGCTATCATTTACTTCACTGTAATAAACATTTCAAAATGCTGTCATAGGACTTTTACTTGGTAGGCCAGCAATATAAATATGCAAAGTTTATCTTTACTATATCTTTTATTCACTATATTTTCTGTATCTTTTCTATGGCTTTCATTTTTACTTTATCATACATTTGCTATATTTTCACATACAACTGCATGCTGACTGAAAGAAAAATATTCTAAATATTCTACTCATTTCTCATATTTTCTTTTTTTTTTTTCGGAGACATGGTCTCATTCTGTTGCCCAGGCTAGAGTACAGTAGCATCATCATAGCTCAATTCAACCTCAAACTCCTGGGCTCAAGGGATTCTCTCACCTCAGCCTCCCAAGGAGACGGGACTACAGACACATGCCACCACACTTGGCTAACTTGGCTAATGTTTCCTATTTTTTGTTGAGACAGGGTCTCCCTAAGTTGCTCAGGCTGGTCTTGAACTCCTAGCCTCAAGCTATCTTCTTGCCTTGGCCTTCCAAAGTGCAAGGATTACAAACAAGAGCCACCACACCTAGCCTCACATTTTCTATAGATATTTCCCTCCTCGTCTGTTAAATACTCAATACTCCAAATAAATGTACATAAAACAAAATGTGAAATGGAAAAAACAAATATGGCAGACCACGTCAAAGGCAGTTCTTGGCCAGGTGTGGTGGCTCAAGCCTATAATCTCAACACTTTGCAAGGCCAAGACGGGAGGATGGCTTTAGGCCAGGAGTTCAAGACAACCCTGGACAACATAACAAGACCCATTTACAAAAAGTAAAAAAAATTAGCCAGGTATGGTGGCACATGCCTGTAGTCCCAGCTACTTGGAAGGCTGAGGTGAGAGGAACACTTGAGCCCAGGAGTTCAAGATTGCAAGGAGCTGTGGTTGAGACACTGCACTCCAGCCTGAGCGACAGAGCAAAAGATTATCTCTTAAAAAAAAAAAAAGACAGTCCTTATTAGTATCACTAATTAAAGAAAATTAAAGAAAGGTCTTACTAATTCTGAAAAGTGCTGAATATGTAAAAATAAGGCACAGAAAACAAATTGGATAGCAGAAGACTATCTGATGCTGATTCCTTGATATGTGAAAGACAAAAAAGAAGGAATCATAAAAAGTAGCACTACAGAAATCATTTGCTCATTCACAAAGACACCAGTCACACTAACAGCTACCTCAAAATGACCCTTCAACTCCTTTTTATATGTTTCACATTTTGTGATATTAGAACAGAAGAGATATATTTTTTCTAATACTTAAGTCACATTTGCTACCCTTAGAAGCATAACTTACTGTGCCTATTATGGTGCTGAATACAAAAAGATACTAAATAATTACACCTTTCAAGAAGAATGCTAAATAATCACACATTTACCTCACATGTTTCAAGATGATATTATTCTTCACTGATAAAGACTGTGAAAGCCCTAAGCCCTATAATTCTTTAGTTAATAAAATTCTAGTTGCACTAGTTGCACTACTCAAAGAACATCCTGTTTGTTTTAATGTAAATATGAATTTATGGTACCTATCTCTAAAAGAATAGGAAGTAAAAGAACAATTATAACTTCCAATTATAAGACAAAAACAAGAGGAAAAAGCAACACACAAAACAAACTATCAGTAAACTAAAAATGAATTTACAAAAGGACAGGTATAAGAAAAATTAATGTATAATATTCTTCCTTGGGAGATGTTATGTGAAAAATAAATAAATAAATAAAAATTAATGTATAATAAATATCAAAGTTTAAAGGATAGTAAATTTCTCTTCATTTTTAGCAACTGATCACTGATCCAAAATGTTCTCCAAAAGCATGTGTTATGACAAGGAGTCAATAACAGAATTATTTCTTAGATGCTTTAAACTTTTTAACTAAAGGAAAAAAATCAAGACTGCCGAATCCTGTCAACTAGTACAATTGTGAAACAGGAAATCAAAACGTGGAAAACAAATTCATGATATACTAAACAGGGATTACCACATACCAAATCTCATCTATACAATATCTATAAGGGCACAATAGAAATTCCCAAAATATTTCTAATAGTTTGTTAATATTGATAAAAATTATTTCATTTCATGCGTGTCCTAACAAAAGTTATTTCAGTTTATCTTACTGAGGAAGAAATAAAACACGTACTAACAAAAATCTTTAAGCTATTCTTGCAGGTTTAAACGATAAAGTATAACCATCAAAATCCCTTCAACAACCTATGTACCATAAAGTAAACATTAAGTAATTAGTTACAGTTAGTCTCTCAGCTTTTCAAAATGGATATGGTTAAATCAATAAAAATCACCATATCATTAGTAACAAATTTAAATGCCTTAAATATAAGTAAATTTTTGACATTTGCAATTAAAAATAACCATTAATCATAATGATTAAATATTAAAATCATTTTCCTTAACAACAAAGAATAGAGTCCAACAAATTTTTTAAAATACTTTACTAACCAAAGGATAAAATACCTGCAAATAAATGTAACCAAGGAGGTGAAACACCTGTAACAGTGAAAGTTGTAAAACAATGCTGAAAGTTATTATTATTCTTATTTTAGAGATTTTTTTGTTTTTTTTTTGAGACAGAATCTTGCTCTCTTGCCTAGGTTAGAGTGCAGCGGTATCAACATAGTTCACTACAACCTCAAACTCCTGGGCTCAAGCAATCCTCCTGCTTCAGCCTCCCAAGTAGCTTGGACTACAGGCATGCACCACCATGACCAGTTAATTTTTTTTATATTTTGTAGTGAAAGGGTCTCAATATGTTGCTCGGGCTGGTCTCAAACTCCTGGCCTCAAGCGATCCTCCCACCTCACCTTCCCAAAGTGCTAGGGTTACAGGTGTGAGCCACTGTGCCTGGCCATTAGTGTTATTATTTTAGAAACAGGGTCTTGCTATGTTACATAGGCTGGCCTCAAACTCCTAGCCTCAAGCAATCCTCTTGCCTTGGCCTCTTGAGTAGCTGGGACTACAAGTGCATGCCACTGTGCCCAGCTAAAAGAAATCAAAGAGGCCAGGCGCAGTGGCTCACACCTGTAATCCTAGCACTCTAGGAGGCAGAAGTGGAAGGATTGCTCAAAGTCAGAAGTTCAAAACCAGCCTGAGCAAGAGCGAGACCCTGTCTTTACTAAGAATAGAAAGAAATTAATTGGCCAATTAAAAATATATAGAAAAAAAATTAGCTGGGCATGGTGGCACATGCCTGTAGTCCCAGCTACTCGGGAGGCTGAGGCAGGAGGATAGCCTGAGCCCAGGAGTTGGAGGTTGCTGTGAGCTAGGCTGATGCCACGGCACTCTAGCCCAGGCAACAGAGTGAGACTCTGTCTAAAAAAAAAAAAAAAAAAAAGAGGAACTAAATACACAGAAAGACACTGTTTATTCATTGATAGGAATGCTTAACATTAATATGTCAATACTACCCAAAACAATCTACAGATCCAAACTATACCTATCAAAATTCCAACAGCCTTTTTTGCAGAAATAGAAAAGTCAACTCTTAAATTTATGTAGAATTATAAGGGGCCCCAATTAGCCAAAACAATCTTGAAAAAGAAGAACAAAGTTGGAGGACTCACATTTCCTGATTTCAAAACTTAGTACAAAATTACAGTAATCAAAACAGTATAGTACTGGCATAAGGACAGACATACAGACTAGTGGAGTAGAACTGAGAATCCAGAAATAAACCCATGGAACTCTTGCCAATTGATCTTTGCCAAGGGTGCTGTCTCCAGACAATGAGGAAAGAACAGTCTCTTCAACAAACAGTGCTCTTCAACAACTGGATTTCCATGTGCAAAAGAATGAAGTTGGATCCCTGCCTCATACCATATATAAAAATTAACTCACAACAGATCTATGACCTAACAGCTAAAACCATAAAACTCTAAGACAACATCGAAGTAAATCTTCATGGCCTTGGATTTGATAATGGATTCTTGGATATAACACCAAAAACATGAACAACAACAAAACAGATCAATTGGATTTCATCAAAATTGAAAACTTTTGTATACCAAAGAACATTATCAAGAAAGTAAGAAAAACAACGTAAAGAATGAGAGAAAAGATTTGGAAATCATACATCTGATAGAAAGTTAATATCTAGAATATATAAAGAACTCCTACAACTCAACAACAAAAAGACAAACAACCCAAATAGAATATGGACAAAGGACTTGAACTGGCATTTTCCCAAAGATACACAAATTGCCAAAAGCACATGAAAAGATGCTCAACATCATTCATCATTTAGGGAAATGCAAATCAAAATCACAGTGAAATACTACTTCGCACTCACTAGGATGGCCATAATAATTTTTTTAAAAAACAGAAAATAACTGGTGTTGATAAGGATGTATAGAGAAATTGGAACCTTCTTACATCGCTGATGAGAATGTAAAATGGTGCAGCCACTATGGAAAACACTTTGGCAGTTCCTCAAAAAGCTAAACATAGAATTACCATATGATTGAACAATTATACTCCTAGGTATATACCCAAAGGAATTAAAAGCAGGAACTGAAACAGATACTTGTACGTCAATGTCCACTGTAGCATCATTTACATTAGCCAAAAGGTGGAAACAACTCAAGTGTCCATCAATAGATGAATGGATAAACAAAATGTGGTATACACATATGGTGGAATATTATTCAGTCTTAAAAAGAAATAAGTTCTGATATATGCTACAACATGAATAAATCTTGAAAACATTATGCAAAGCAAAATGAGATCCACAAGGACAAACACTGTATGATTCTACTTACATTAAATATCTAGAGTAGGCAAATTCATAGAGACAGAAAGTAAGTTAGAGGTTACTAAGGTCTGGGAGAAGGAGTGAATGTGAAGTTATTGCTTAATACAGAGGTTCACTGAGCATGATAAAAAGATTTTGGTGATAGGTGCACCACATTTTAAATGTAATGAATATCATTGAATTGTACACTAGAAAATGTTTAAAACGGCAGATCTTACCACAATTTTTATAAGTCAATAATATATTAAAACCACTGAATTGCACTGTTTTTTTGTTTATTTATTTAAGACATAGGGTCTCACTCTGTTGCCCAGGCTGGAGTGCAGTGACTAGATCATATATCACTGCAGTCTTGAACTCGTGGGCTCAAGCCATCTTCCTGCTTCAGCCTCCTGAGTAGCTGAGATTACAGGCGTGTGCTACCACAATCAGCTAATTTTTCTTATTTTTTGTAGAGACAGGATCTCACTTTGTTGCCCAGGCTAGTCTCAAACTCCTGGCCCCAAGCACTCCTCCCCTACCTCAGACTCCCAGAGTGCTGGGATTACAGGCATGAGCCACCATGCCCAGCCTTGAATTTAACACTTAAATGGCTGAATTGTATGCAATGTGAATTATATCTCAATAAAGCTGTTTAAAAAAAATAAACTTTACTAACCTAAAGTTAAAATGTCATTAATTAGACCACACTGATTTAGAATATATAACTGGGTCAAAGGCTAAGCTGAAATTGACCTTGGCATTATTTATTTTTAAATTAAAATGAGAGACAAGACTGTAGAAATCTAACCTTCTTAACTAAACTTCTAACCATTTAAAGTCTACTTTAAGGTCCTTTCCAACCCTAAAATTCTAGGATTCTAACTATTTAAAAGTACCCTTTATATTTGCTATAGATTATGCTTATATTTTAATTAAAGCATGTACCTAAAGAGCCTTTCTTTACACTTTTGTTGTGTTGATTCAACATATATAATCAAGATATAAAATGTATTTGCAAAAAATTAGATAACTTTTTTTTCAAAGTAGTGCTTTTAAGACTTCAGAATGCCTCACAGTTTTCCCCAACCTAAGCTAAATTCAAAGTACTATATATACTTAGTAATAACCAAGTATATCTTTCAAAGTGCTATACACTTACTAGTAACTAACTATATCACTAGTTTTTCTCATCTCATAAGCAAAAGTACTATAAGTACTTTTAGGCCTACCCCCATCACACTCTACAGATGGGGATATTGAGACCAAAATAGGTGACTTGCCCAAAGCAAACAGCTAATAGTAACACTAAGCAGGAATCCAGATCTTTATAGCTTCCAATCCTGGGTGCCTGTTTGACTTAAAAATTACCTACTTTCAGAGATAATTAAAGCCTGAGAGAGGGGTAGCAATAAGAGAAAAGTGTACTTAAGACAATCTAAAGAAAAAAAAACCCAAACCTTTAGGGTGAAGCGGGGATGAGAAGATACGAGACCAGGGAAATGCAAAGTCACTAAAGACAGAAGAGGAAAGTTTCAAGTAAGGGGTGACCAAAACTGTCAAATTCAGTAGAAAAGTCAAAGAACAAGGTTGAAAGGCAACTGGATTTGGCAACTAGTAAGTAATTACTGACCTAATATACATTGTGGGGAGAAGGGGACAAATAAGGAGTTCAGGATATGGAAGTCAAGTAGTGTTCAATGCTCTTTCAAGAAGGCTAACAGAGAAGAAAGATATAAAAGGAGGGTGACTGTGAGGCCCAAGGCAGGAGGATTGCTTGAGGCTAGGAGTTCGAGCCCAGCCTGAGCAAGAGGGAGACCTCATCTCTACAAAAAATAGAGAAATTAGCCTGGCATGGTGGTGCATGCCCATAGTCCCAGCTACTTGGGAGGCTGAGGCAGGAGGATGACTTGAGCCCAGGAGTTTGAGGCTGCAGCAAGCTATGATTTGCCCACCATACTCCAGCCTGGCTGACAGAGTGAGACCCAGTCTCAAAAATAAGTAAGTAAGTAAATAAACAAACAAACAGAGGGTGGAGATGAGTGAGAAGACACACAAGGACATAGTTACTTTTCCTATGTTTCAGAATACCTATGGGAATTTCTCATCCTGAAAGACAGGCAGAGGGAAGAAATAAAACAATGCTAAAGATTTATAAAATATACATCTTTGCTTCAAGTAGCAGGAAATCTGAGTTCTGTTTTCATGCTTGTGACATGAAATGGTTGGTAGCGGGGCAGGGCAGAATCCTTTTTATTTTTCTTTGTATCCCCCTATAATACTTTAAAAAGAACCTGCACATTATACTAATAAATGTTTGTTGACTGAATACTTCATTTCTCCTTCCATATATTCTCTATCTTCTTAATGCCCTCCACCCTTCTAGCTGCTCCTGTGGGTGCATATTTGAATAGAAACTGTGTCTAGAACACTTCTTATCAAACATTTACTGTCTTAAGTACAATTAAGAACAAGCAATGAATGTTATATACTAATGGTTATAAGGCAATGAATTCTAAATTGTTCATGTCATTTATTACAGATTTATTTTCTAATCCCACATAGACTATACATAAATTATATGTATTCTTGTAATACAGTAGTCTTAGCTTTCATCTGCATCTCATAGACAAAAAAAAAAAATGTTTAAAAAAACTTCAAGTCTAGTGCACTCAAAATTCCAATAAAGTCATCTTCATTGCTTCTGAAAAGGATTCAAGACTAGATCATTTAACTAGAAGGGGAAAATAGTTTGCTGATGTGGGAATCTCCTCAACATGTTTAAGTGCTATACAAGATGATCAAAATTAATGAATTCCTAAATATCACAGCACCCATATTTATTTTTTCCAGCAGACATCAATCAAATCAGAATACAATTCTTCTTTGTTGGATAGAAATTTAATATATACAATTTATCCATCTAAAGGCTCTCTGGAATATTAATTTCTTACTAAAACCAAAACATTATTATTGAGTCTAATTTAATTGAGTACTAATCCCTTTATCTACACCTCATCAACAATTCTTATCCAAATTTACTAAAAGGAAAACCATTTATTTCTACTAATAACCAATTTTTCTTTTTGGCAGAAGTAGAAGGGAATTAAAATGGCCAAAATAAAAATACAGGTTAAGGCTGGGCATGATGGCTTACACCTGTAATCCCAGGACTTTTGGAAGTCGAGGCCAGAGGATCGCTTGAGGCCAGGAGTTCAAGACAAGCCTGGGCAAAATAGCAAGACTTCGTCTCCACAAAAATAAATAAATAAATAAATAAATTAGCTGGGTGTGTGGCACACCTGTAGTCCCAGCTACTTGGGAGGCTGAGGCAGGAGGATCACTTGAGCCCAGGAGTTTAAGGCTACAGTCAGCTATTATCACACCATTGTACTCCAGTCTGGGTGACAAAGCCTGACTCCAAATAAATAAATAAAAATACAGGCTAAATTGACATATATAATACTGGGTGAGCAAAGCCTTCAAAGGCTTTTTCATTAAATAATATACCACCTTTAGGACCAAGAAAAGGCATGAAAAAAATTTTTAATTTTTAAAAAGAAAAGGTTTTGAATAATTACTTAACACATAAAATAAGAAATGTTTGGTCCCAATGTTGACTGAATAAAAGATGTAGAACAAGTTACAATTAGCACAAAAAGTAGAAATAACAAAGTTGTAGAACCTCAGAGTGAGAAGGAATCTCAGGTTCAATAGTTCTCAAGGGTATATAAAATTTATGGGGGTTGAGAGATAGAGGGTGTTTAAAATGAAGATTCCTCAAGGCTATGATCACACCATTGCCACTCCAGTCGGGGCAACAGAGCAAGACCCTGTCTCAAAAAATGCAGATTCCTATTTCAAAATTCTTGTCATTTCTAGGTTTGTTTTTTTACCAATTGTATTTATCTCCAGGCTATACATTACTTGTTTCTTTATATGTTTGTAATTTTTTATGGTAAATTGGACTTGTGCATACTACTGTGTTGAGAGTCTTTTTTTGTTGTTGTTTTCCATTAGAAAATGTTGAGTTTTGTTGCCCTCGCAGTGAGTGAATTTACTAATGAGTATTTTTACTAATGTGTATTTCAAATCTAAAACAACCCCTACATATATTATTGAATCACAGACAAATCAAAGTTGAATAATTCTATTGAAGTGCTCAAAAAAAGTACACTAGTTGATTTTCATTTATAGTAAAATGATTGTCTTTAATAGTAACATGTAAATTGATTTTCATCTATTGAAAATAAAGTGTTTTGCTTTTTAAAACAATGAAATCATGCAAAAAAGAAAAAAATGCAGATTCCCAGGCTCGGTGTCCAAAGATTTGGATTCAGTAGTTCTAGGGAGGTGCCCAGGAATCTGTATTTCAAACATGACAGTCTAACTCATAATACTACAACTGAGAAAACTAGGGTAAGTAACCTATTTGCCCAGAATCACACAGAATCTAGGTCTCATTAACTCAGGACAGTAGTCTTCCCACTATACCACTTAAACTACATACCTTATAGTTGAAGGAACTGGTACGAAGAAAAAGTTAAGTTACTAATATATCATATGAGTCAGTAAGCAATCCTAGAATATGTCCTGGCTCCAGTTTCTTTTTATTATTCATTCAATAAGTACTTCTTAAACATCTTCTATGTATTTAGCAATATGGTAGATTACAAAACAATTTAAGATATGAACACGATCCTCTGGAAGCAATTATGAGTTGGGAGGACAAAGTACAAAAAAACTGATATTCAACAGCAGGTAATATATGACTAGGTGTCAAAATAAGTGGTATGGCCAATTATAAAATTAACTGATTTACTGACTTCACTCAGTACTTTTTATAGTTAGAATTAACCCATCGGAGATCAATATTCAATTTCTTCTCTTTCACTGTTAAAAAAGCTGGCCTTTAATGAAAGAAGGATGTCTCTGGAATAAACATCTCTCTACCCTCATTTCATATACTCGTCAACACCAATACCACTACCACCACACCATCCCATGTGCCAGGATAGTCTTTGCAGAAGCTAAGGTTTGTATAATTTTAATGCAAAGGTCTCATTAAGAGCTTCGCCCCACTCAAATGGTAAGAGAAGAGAAGCCCCGCTTCTGGAGCATCTTCCTGATTATGTATGGTAAATTCAGGGTTTCAATTCTTCATTCTTTTGCAATAGTACTACACATCCACATATTACATTAGTCTCATAAGCAAAGTGTACTTTGATATCTCTTGTCTTTAGGCTTGGCCATATGACTTGCAGCAAAGTCTGGAAATGTGCTGGTGGGTTGGGCTTGCCCTCTTGTGTTTCTGCCAAGGCCATGACATAAGCTTCCTCGAGATAGATGTTACCCCTCCCTCCAGCCTGAGCCCCAGGAGACACAAAGCGCAGAATAAATGTATATTGTTGCATGCCACTAAGATTTTGTGGTTGCCAATTATTATGCAGCAAAAGGTCACTGAATCACCATATTTAATAAATTCAAACAATCAGGACTGATGATATAAAGTAGTGGTCCTCAAACTTGACTGAGTGAGACTCTTTTGGGTTTTAAATTTAAAAATACATATATATAGGTCCCAGAGAGATCCACTCAATACATCTAGGCTATAGAGCCAAAAATATGCATTTCATTAAGAATCCCAGGTAATTCTGCTGCAGTATCCACACTTTGAGAAACACTAAAGTGAAGATTACTAAATTTCTAGTTACTCAATAGTATTCACTAACTGCTCAAGAACACTTAACTAACACGAGATTAATCTCACTTTAGATGATGTGCATGTTCCTAAAGAGATGTATGTAAAATTGCAATCTAGTCAAGTGAATTATTTCAAATACATACGAAGCATGACCTTTAAATAATACCTGTGTAGTCTCTTATTAAAATTAAGAATTCATGTATAAACCAAACAAGCACATCTTTTTTTCATAATTTCTATTTTTTTGCATACCAACAGTTCTTAGAATTAAGAAGTCCAAGAACTATATAGGATAAGTAGAAAGAGGGATTCAAACGAAATGATTTATTCACAATCCCAAAGAGGGATGTGCTATCAATTAGTCTTCTGGCATTTTTTTCCTGTTCAGCTGCGCTATTTGCACCTGTCCAGTTACATCACTGCATCTATGTATCCCAAATCCACACAGGCCGTCTCTAGTCACCCTGCAATTAATGAAGCCGCACTAGCCACACCAATATTAGGTAAAGTTTCACACATTCAGAACCATGACATTTGCATGACCAATGCTATACTAATATCCTGTAAGTGTCCCTGCTTCTTTTCAAAGGTTGATCTGGTGAAAGCATTACTCTATATCATGTACCCAATTAGAGTGAGGAGAAGTTGTTGCTGATGCTGTTGTTATCATTAATGTGGTATGTAAGGGTGCAGACTATAATCCTGGCTCCATAATTTACTGACTGTGTAGTAAATTATTCAAATTCTCTGTACTTTACTCTCCGTCTCTGTAAAAGGAGAATAAAAATAACCTACAGAATTGTCAAGAGAATCATATGAGAAAATTTATGTAAAGCTATTTGAATAGTTGCTGATGCACATAAGGGCTCAATAAACACTAGCTCATATTATTGTTATAGCTCTGAAATCCAGTTTCACAAATTTTGTCATCTGGTGCTATATAATATTATAGGCAAAAAAGACTAAAACCACCTTGAAGCAGTGATTCTTTTAATGCATCCCTTTTAAGGAACATTATTCTAAGAATATTTTATTTACCAAACAGAAATTAAGTTTATTTTTAAGTCAGTGTGTTTTTTTGCTTACTTTTATCAGTTTTGATCACAAAATTATGAGCATGTCATTATAAAAAAGGCTCTACATTCTAAAAAGATCAAGAATAACAAAGAACACTGAAAAATCTATGTTCTGAGATTTCTGCTCATGTGATAACTGGTTAAGCTTAAGGCCTTTTACTCTCTTCATATTTTACAGGAACCACATGGCTTACAGCTAGAGAATTTAAATTGCTAACACAATATAAAGAAATTTAGAGAAAAATCACTCATTTTTACTCTGAAAGGAACTGCAATGATTACAATATTAGTTTCAAAATAAATTCAGAAGTTCAAATTATTTTAGCACAACTATATAGATTTATCATAAATAATAGGCATTTGACTTGGAAATTCACAAAGAAAAATTTAAAAAAAAGAAAAATAATAATAGGCACTAATCAACAATACCAAAAGAACAAAAAGAAACTTCAAATTTTCTTTCAATAATTTCTCTGGGCAAACTTTTAAATGGAAATAATAACTTTGTGTCTAACATAACAAGGAGAAATTTATTGAATGCGAAAATTAAACACTTATAAAAAGAAAAAAGTAATTGGAAAGTGTCATTTTGTTCTTTACTCATTTTTTAAAAACATAACCCACTTGCCATTCTAAACCAAATTTAAGAATTATATGTACAATTCACTCCTGGAAATTTCTAAACACAAATCACCAAAGGCTGCTTGAAGAAATAACTGCAAATGGAATGTGAGGTTTTTTTCTAAGGTGTCTGAGAACTAAAAAGAAAATATCCAAAGGAAAGGATGACTATCATTTCCCTTTAGGCCTTAATAAAATGTCAAAGAACTTTCAGGAGTCAAATCTCCTAGAAGTCTGATATCAGGTCAAAGTTGTCTTGATGACAGAAAAGCCAATGGATGCCAGACAACTAATAGTAAAGTTGTCAAAATACTTCTATGCCGAACAGTACTGTAATCTCAAAAGCATACAAAATACTAATGTTCAAGTTAAAAAGATGGAGATGTAATTACTGAAATACTTGGGAACAAAATAATACCACTGATAATAAGTAGATAAGATAGATAAACAGTATTATACAAGGTATCAAGAACCTCACAATTCTAGCTTCCTCAACATTTATTCTATTCATTCGGTAATATTTTTGAATAATGAAAATAACATGGATTCCCAAAGAGTGATCTAAATCTAAAAATAAGGTTCGAGTGTGTGTTCTCCAGTTGATGTTCTTTTTACTATAAGCCAAATCCACTTCTTTATATTAAAACAAAATCTACAGCTTTGTTTCCAAAGATCTTATAATAGACACTGTTCACTGGTGATTAAAATATTATTTTTAATCCGTGCATTACCTCACAGCTAAAAATGTCAAGATACCACACCCAATATGTCTTTTTTTCCCGTGGAGGGGGGTTGGGGTGGGGACTATGGGAGTGGGGATAGGAAACTACAAAAAAACATTAAAGGTGATTTCCTTGGAAGGAGTGGGAAAGGCGCCCAGGCACCGGGTGGCGGCTCCGGCTCCCCTCCACAGTGATCCAAGAGGACGCGTCGCGAAGGGCGAGCACAGGCCTCGGCTTCTGCGTGCTCCCTCCCACGCCACCCGCAGGGAAGTGGCCGGGACGCGCCACCCCGGGCTACTCACCGGCCGCAGTGCTGACCAGCAGGATGGTCCACAGTAGCCAGGGCAGCCGCCAGGGCCGCTGTAGCGAGGAAGTCATCCCTGAGCCAGCCAAGAAACAGGAAGGCAAAAAAAAAAAAAAAAGAAAGAAAGAAATATGGAAAGTAGATACGGGCGGAGAAACACGGCCAGGAGGCTTCTCTCTCGTCGACTTATCCTGCCCGTATTACAATGCAGTTTGAAAGGACAAATGGCAGATGAGAGGACCTAGCTGCAGAGCTTATATTCGGCTGCAGAAATTCCCTTCATTTCTCTCCCTCGAGTCGAGATGGGTTCATTCGCCTAGGACGGGGTGTCTCGGCCCACCAAACTGAACGCATGTCCGTAGGGAGACAAGAAGAAATCCCCCAAGTTATTTCCCTCGTAGTTTCACAATATCAAAAAAATATCCAGGTCTGGAAGAAAACATATCCAGCGTGTAGAGGGGCAGAGGGCGGGGATTCGATGGGGTCGGGAGGAGGGGAGGGCGAGGATCACAACTAGTTCCCGGCTGCCGGGAAGGGCGAAGCCGGGCGGGCGGCGGCGACGCCCGGCGGCCCGAGTCGCATCGCCCGCGGCTCAGGGAAGGCAGGATTCCTTAAGTTTCGCTTCGGTGCTCCCTTCACTCCGATTTCAAGAACAAATCCTCTTCCTCGACTGGATGGAAAAAGGTGCCTGCCTCCATGGACAAGCCCATAGCCTCCACGCTTTCGCGGAACAATTGTGCGAGGGTCTAGCAGACCCGGCGGAGGGCTGAGGGGCGGTGAGAAGCGGGGGAGGGGTCGGCAGGCAGGGCCCGGAGCTCCCGGAGACAGCGGGCGGAGAGGGGGTGCGGAGGGCTGCCCCTTCTAGCCCTCCCGGTGCGCTCCTTTCTCTTTCTCGCCCTTTTATTCCTGCCGCTGGATCTTGCCTGAGGTAAATTCCACCATGAACGAAACGTCTCGTCTTCTCCCGTCAATGGCTCCAGTGAGAGAACCACAACCCCCCGAAGAAGCCGCCGCCGCCGCCGCCGCCTCGTTCTCCCGCAGCTCTGGGCTCCGGGCGGAGCTCGGGCGTCGCGGGCCGAGGGCGGGGGGCGGCGGGAGGGCGGATGTAGGTGGCTTGGGAGGGGGGTGGGCAGCGGGGCAGCGAGACACCCTGCGCCCCTCCGGGAAGCACTTCTAGTGGCTCCGAGCAGACCAGACACAAAGGGGGGAGTCGCCGCAGCTGCCAGTCTGCGGCGCTCCCGGTCACCGGAGTCGCCCCGCCTCCGCCGCCGCCGCCGCCGCCGCCGCCTCCTCCTCCACCTCCTCCACCTCCTCCTCAGTCTCCGGCTCTTCCCGGCCCTGTCTGCCTCCGGCCTGTGGTGCAGCGCGGGAGGCGGCAGCGAGACGAAGCCCGCACTGCGCCTGCGCGCTCCCGGCCCCGCCCGTTCCCGCCCCTCGCTCCCGGGCTGGCTGGGGACTCGGAGGCCCTCGCGTGGCGTGTCTCTCCCTTGAACCGCCGAGGGCAGGGTGGGGCTGGTTGTCCGCTGCAGACAGCGGACGTGTGTTCTCTACACACTCACACACACACACGCCTTCCATATGTGGATGGCTTGAGGTGTGTGTGGCAGTGGATGTGTGTGTGTGTGTGTGTGTGTGCGCGCGCGCGCGTGCGAGAGAGAGGGCAGCCACATCTTTTGTCCAGTATTCGGCATACTCTTCTGAGTTCCGTGATTTAGCTCGACTGAATCATTGCTGTTTCCTCGAGACTCCTGGAGGAAAGCCTTGAGGGGCAGAATGTACTGCTCCTCCCGCCCCCAGTTGTTTCTTAGGGCCGGAGCCTCCCTCTCCGTAGCCCGAAGAATCCGGATGGACCCGCCTTTCCCAAGACCGAAGACTTTGGCCTCCTCAGGCTTCCTCACTGACTCAAACAAAAGCTGGAATGGGAAAGACCAATTAATGTGTTTGCTCTAATCGACATCCTGCTTTCCTCAAGCACCCATTCCCACAGCCCTTCTTAGCTGACAGGAATTTTGAACATTTGCTAGGATGGGAAGCCAGAAAAAAAAAATTCTGCAAACCGCCCTGCTGTGTGTGCACGTACGTCTATGCAGCGCGGTTTCCTCTTCTCCGAGGGCTTTTATTCGAAAAGGCTGGGGGCTTTGGGGGCTTTTTAGGGCATGTAAAAGGAAAACTGACGTAGAGTTGTTGCCTTAGAGAAAAGTGCGATCAAGTCTACGCACCCAAGGAATTGAAAAGGTCCTGTTACCACAGTTTTCTAGAATCTGTTTAGTCCGTTTTTTCGATTTGCAAATCTGGTTTTTACCCAAGAAACCAGGTTGGGGCAGGGTTTTCTCCTGCCTCCCTGCCTCCCTTACACACCCCTGCGGGATTAGCCGACTTGGGTGGGATTTGGCCGGGGGAGAGGGGAGAAGGTGACGTGCGTGGCGCCATGATCGGAAGTCTGGGTTTAATTCTTAGCTGCGAGGTGGAAAATTTGCGTGGGAGGGCGATCTTAAGAGGTGAAGTCTAGCCTTCCCTTCTTCCATAGGCAGAAGTGTTTTTCTAAAGGCCTGTGGTGCTGGTCTTTCATTGTGGCTAATGGCAGTGCCAAAGATATATTCACAAATACACTCCTGAAGTCATACTCTGCTTGCTTATGCAAGTCCCTTTTTATCTGTTTATCTGAACTTGATGTAAATAAATCTCCACATTCCTTAAACTGGTTTCTTTTATCATACTAAATAAACATCTTCTGTAATTAGGGGTTGTGGTAATACCAACCCAGGATTCTAAAACTCCTTTTAGTTGAAATATTTTTATACTATTTATTTATACTATTTATCCTTCGGGCAGAGAAAACATTTTTCTATATAGTAAAATCCCTTAAAAAGAGAAGCATATGCTTTGATTCATTAGCTTTATTACTATATTTTGTTTTGCCTGAAAGGCTTATAATGAGAAACCGGTACTGTTTTACCATTTGTCTTTCAAGAAATGAGATGTGGCATAGCACCAGAGAAATAGAATTTTGGTATATAAGAGGTGCAGAAAGTTATTAATTGATAGTATGCTGTTTTGTTTTTCTTTCTCAAATTGAGATCAAGTACATAATTATGCAATTTTTATTTGCTCAAGATTTTTTCTAAGAAACATTAAGTACCCTTATACAGTAGTCTCTCCCCAGTCTGAGGTTTCAGTTACTTGATGCCAACCAAGGTCTCAAAATATTAAATGAAAAATTCCGGATATAAACAATTCATAAGTTTTAAATTGTGCGCCATTCTGAGTAGCATGCTGCAGTCTCTGCTGTCCTACTCTGTCCTGCCTGGATGTGAATCATCCCTTTGTCCAGTGTATCCACGCTATTACACTCTGTAGTCACTTAGTAGCTGTCTCTGTTATCAGCTGGACTATCGCAGAATCACAGTGCTTCTGTTCAAGTAATCCTTATTTTACTTAATAATGACCCCAAAAGCAAGAGTAGTGATACTGGAAATTTAGATATGCCAAAGAAAAGCCATAAAGTGCTTCCTTTAAATGAAAAGGTGAGAGTTTTTGACTTAATAAGGAAGGAAAAAAATCATATGCTGGGGTTGCTAAAATCTCTGGTAAGAACAAATCTATCCTTGAAATTGTGAAGAAGGAAAAAGAAATTTGTGCTAGTTCTGCTGTCACACCTCAAGCTGCAAAAGTGACAGAAACAGTGCATGATAAGTGCTTAGTTAAGATGGAAAAAGCATTAAATTTGTGGTGGAAGACATAACAGAAACATTATCCATGGTCTCAGGCATCCACTGGAGGTCTTAGAATATATCCCCTACAGATAAGGGAAGACTACTGTCATGTTATAAATGTGTGATAAATTATATAGAAAAGGGGAAAAGGTCTTAGGAAATTCACATAAAAAAATACATGCCACTGACTTGGTAGGAATAATTAGTAAACAATGAGATACGCATGCAACCCACCTCCCTTTCCTGTTCCTCCCTGTAATATCTCAGTTGTGACATGGCTATTCACTCACAGTGAGAAAGAACATCAAAGAAGAATTAGGATTTGGCAAGGAACCTGTCCACTATACAAGACAATATAAGTCAAGCTCAGGTGAGAACAAAGGATTGGTAGGACAGGTGAGGTTTGGCATCTGTATTAATCAAGATGAGCTAGACTATAGTAACATCCCCCAAATCTCAGCAGTTTATTGCAACAATCGTTTGTCTCTCCTACATGTTACATGTTTCATGAGAGTCATCAGGGAGCCTATCATGAGTGGAGTTCACCAGGAAAGAAACCTTGAAACTCTGAAAATTGTATGCAGGAGGTTATTAGGTAATGCTGTGAAGAACAACCTCTGTGGGGACTGAGAGATGCAGGATTGGGCAGAGGGAGGAGTTGCAACTAAGGCTTCAGCCAATCCTGCAGGGATTAGCTGTAGCTGGGTTGGTCCTTCAACATTGTCCTAAATTGAGGCAGGGGGCCAGATTCTCATACCTTCACATCAACTGTGAATTGGATGTGGACTATATCCACAAAATGGATGTGACCTTGGGCAAAACAGCTCTCTTTAGCCAAGAGCAACCCGTAAAGACAGAAACCTAGCTGAGAGCTGTTCACTACCAACATTTGGAACAGTCAGGAGAAAGAATGCTTCAGACCTAAAGGGTGGGTCTTGGAAGGTCAGCACAACATCCATTGCATGGACTCTGTACATTATAGTTACCGAGGTCCTCACATTGGCGGATGCTTCACTGAGACACATGCTTTCAAGATTGCCTTTGTAGGGATCATAAAATTTAATTGCTAGTGTTGCAGTGTCTTGCTCTAGCCATTAAAAAGCTTCCACCCAGAAGCAGCGTGCTTCACTTCCACTCACATTTTATTGGCCAACGAAGCCACATGGCCAAACGTAACTTTGAGAGAGTAGGAAATGTAATGTTACTAAAAAGAGAACCTGAATATTTGTGAATAGCTCTAATGACTAACATGGTGTCCAAGGGTAAAATAATCCCCAGTACTCTAGTCACCAAAAGCCCAACAAGTAGGAGAGTATTCTAACATATGGGAAAAACTCTGAGGGTAAGAAACCAGGAAATGAGGAAGAGCAACATAGAAATCCAGGTCAACAGCTCAACAGCATCTACAAGACTGATGGACCTTTACTGTGTATTATGGCCCCTCATGGATTATATCTTTCCTTTGATTTGGAGGACTGGCAAATGCAAAGCAAGATCCTCGTTTTTGGAAGGGACAGGGCACTAAGCAGATTATTATTAATAGAACAAGAATTGGAATAAGGGCAAAGGCCAAATCATTATTATATGAGTGAGGATACATAGGAGTTACCTGGGTTCAGAAATACTGAATACTTCTAAGAAAAAACTTTTTGATTATAAAGGGATGGTATCAAAGAAAAATAGACAAAAAACTCTTAGTTCTAGCAGAAAAACCATACAGATGTCAGCATTGGAACACCTCTCTGGATCAGAATAACAGAAGACAATTTAAAGCTGCTTAGACACTTTAGGATTTAATCTTAAGGCTTAAATGGAAAAATGGGACATGGCATAGTCTCCTTTTGGAAGATCAAGGTATCTTGTGAGGAGAGAAGAAAACCTAGTTAAGGACAGAGAAAATGAAATTGGAGTCTATGGCCATACCACCATGAACACGCCTGATCCTGTCTGATCTCGGAGGCTAAGCAAGGTCAGGCCTAGTTAGTACTTGGATGGGAGAAAATGAAATTAGAGATTGGCATCCTTTGGACCTGAAAGCAATCTCTAGTCTTTCTCTTCCTAAAACAAGCAAAACTTTAAAAAAAAAATAATAAATAAATAGAGCTTTTCTTTCTTTCTTCCTTTCTTCTTTTTTTTTCTTTTCCTCTCTTTCAGAGACAGAGTCTTGCATTGGTGCCATCATAGCTCACTGCCATAGAACTTTCAGGCTTAAGAGATCCTCCTGCCGACTACCTAGAATTACAAATGCGTGCCAGGTGTGCACCACTCCTGGCCAATTTTTTTTTTTTTTTTGTAGGTTTCTCTGTGTTGCACACAGTGGTCTTGAACTCCTGGCCTCAAATAATCCTCCTGCCTCAGCCTCCCAAATTGCTGGGATTACAGGTGTGAGCCACCATACCAGGCCAGAGCTTTGCTTTTGAAACCTAGATCTATTGTCTCATCTCTTTCCTTCCCTTTTCATCTAATTTGAAATTTTAGTTACCCTAACTTCTAAGGTCACCCTTCTCTTCAAGAGCAAAATAAAATCATCTGAGCCTCCTATCCTGAGTGACTGACAGCAGGAAAACCCAGCTTCTCCCCAAGCATTTGATGGATTCCAGAGAAGAATTTCTATTTTCTACAAATTTACTTGATTTGCTCTGAACTTCTCTACTGACATCTCGTAAGAGCTTTTCCTTGCTGGTGACAAACCATGAGCTCTGCTTTCCTCCAGAAAGTAGATATAGGATTCTTCATTTATTCTCCAAGCTGAAGTTAAAATTTTTACTAAGGCTTAGGGTTTTAAAAAAGAAGTATAACATAGTGAAGGAAATCTTGAAACAGGATTGAATCTTGAATTAGATATCACTGCTCTCTGAAGTCCTTGAGCCACACATATACCTGCTCCATGGAACCCCCTTCAAAAGTATTATTCCTTGGCCTATAGTCACTAGCCATGTCCCTAGGATGCAGTCACATTCTCCGCCTTCATCTATCCATCCATTTATTCATTTGTTTATATAAGCAACAGATGTTTATTGAACTATGTGCTGGCCAGTGTTCTAAGTACTGGAGATACAGAAAGGAACAAGAGAGACAGGTTTCTTCCTCTCATCCTCTCATGGTACTTACTTGCGTTCATTTTCTATTGCTGTGTAACAAATTACCACAAACTTAGCACCTCAAAACAACACATATTATCTCACAGTTTCCATGAGTCAGGAGTCTGGGCACAGTTTAGCTGGGCTCTCTGCTCAGGATCTCACAAGGTTGCAATCAAGGTGTCAGCCAGACTGTGTTCACATCTGGAGGTTTAACTGGGAAAGAATCTCTTTTTAAGCTCATTCAGGTGTTGGCTGTCTTCTGAGGCTGCTTTCAGCTTCTAGAGATCCCCATAGTTCCTTGCCACATTGCCTTGTCCATAGGCATTCTCACAGGATGGTTTATTTCTTAGAGGCCAACAAAGTAGAGTTTCTCTTGTTCCAGTCTGCTAAGATAGAGTCTTTTATAACATAACCATGAGAGTGGCATCCCATCACCTTTGCCATATTCTGTTGGTTAGGAGCAAGTCACTTGTTCTACCCACACTCAAGAGGAAGGAATTATACAAGGATGTAGATGATTATGAGTAGCCTTAGGGTGTCTTCACCATGTTACCTTTTAGCAAGAAGAGACAATATGAGGGGAGGGAGACAACTGCTCTACCTTAGAAGGATGTATCAGGGAAGGCCTGTCTGAGGAAGTATCACTTGACCTGAGACTTGAATGATGAGAAGGAACCAATGACTAAGCAGAGATCTGGCAAAAGAGCCTTTTTTGACTTGGGAAACAGGCAAAGGCCCTGAGCTGATTAGAACAATCTTGGTATGTCTGAAGAATGAAAAAGAGGCCAGTTTATTAGAATATAGGAGATGAAGTTGAAGAGGTAGGCATGTGCCACATTATACAATGCTAGTAGGCCATAATAAGGGTGTTGGTCATTTGCCTATTTGCTCTTAGTTCCACTTCCTCCTCTTTCTTATTTATTCAGGGGCTGACCCTGGAAAACTAAATTTCCAAGATTCCCTTGCCCACTGGCTTCCAATTTAGGTTCGGCCAATGGGAGGCACAAGATTAAGTCCAGGTTCCTTAGAATGGCACAAGGCTGCATCTCATTCATTCCTTTGTTCAGCAAATATTTATTGTTGATTGTGCTGCAGGCTCTGTATTAGGCTATTTTGGATACCATGAAGAAAACAATCAAAGTTTCTGCTTTCACAGAGCTTCATGATATGAAAGAATTTATAGTTCCTCAAACACACATTCCTTTATGCCTTTGCACTTTGTCTACCAAGAAGGTCCTTTACCCATTTGTCTCTTAATTCTTGCTTATCAATCAACATATGTCTTAGACAGTACTACCTCTAGGAAGATTCCCTGACCCCAAACTCCAAATATTAATTATTCCCTCTTTGCATTACTTCTTTTCTAAGCTTCTAATGTTGTACTTGTCACACTTCATTTGATTACTTGCTTTCGTAGTCTCCTCTACTAGATTATGAATAACTTAAAAAGGACTGTGTCTTTTTTTTTTTTTTTTTGAGACAGAGTTTCATTCTGTTGCCTAAGCTAGAGTGCTGTGGTGTCAGCCTAGCTCACAGCAACCTCAAACTCCTGGACTCAAGCAATCCTCCTGCCTCAGCCTCCCAAGTAGCTGGGACTACAAGCATGCACCACCATGACCGGCTAATTTTTTTTTCTATATATTTTTAGTTGTCCAACTAATTTCTTTCTATTTTTAGTAGAGACGGGGTCTCACTCTTGCTCAGGCTGGTCTCGAACTCCTGAGCTCAAATGATCCACCCATCTTAGCCTCCCAGAGTGTTAGGATTACAGGCGTGAGCCACAACGCCCGGCCGGACTGTGTCTTATTATCACTCTCTCCCTAGCAATAAGCTCAGTAGCTAGCACATAATATGTCCTCAATAAAGACTGTTGAGATGAGGGGGAGAGGGGTGGTAGGGGCAATGTATGTAACCCTAACAATATTTGTACTACCATTATATGATGAAATAAAAGGAAAAAAAAAAAGAAGTCTATAAAAACAAAAAACAAAAAGACTGTTGAGATGAATTGCATTAGAATTGGTTAGGACTGCCATTATAACAGGATGAATAGGAATAATCATGAGATCTTGAAGTTCCTAGAATCTGTGAATCTTCTATCTAACCTAGAAGTGGGGTAGTTAAGAAAACAGCTAATGTTTATGAGCACAGCCTCTGGCTATACATTGTAAGAATATTTTTATGTTTCATTCTATACTGAAATCACCTTTTCAAGTTAGGATCACTATTGTTGAATTTTATAGAGACTTATATTATTAGGTAGACAGTATTTGTTCCCTGGACTTAAATTTTAAACAGTGGGAGGTAATATGGCAAACATTCACTAATACAGATTAAGTCAGGTGAAAGGGCACCTTAGTCAATGAATAAATGAGGCCTAATCTGTAGGATATAAATATTTGATGTAAGGAAACGTAGTGTGCCAGGCATGGTGGCTCACGCCTGTAATCCAAGCACTCTGGGAGGCCAAGGCAGGAGGATCGTTTGAGCTCAGGAGTTCAAGACCAGCCTGAGCAAGAGTGAGACCCCGTCTCTACTAAAAATAGAAAAAAATTTAGCTGGACAACTAAAAATATATAGATAAAATTAGCTGGCCATGGTAGTGCATGACTGTAGTCCCAGCTACTTGGGAGGCTAAAGGAGAAAGATTACTTGAGCTCAGGAGTTTGAGGTTGCTATGAGCTAGGCTGATGCCACAGCACGCTAGCCCAGAAAACAGAGTAAGACTCTGTCTCAAAAAAAATACAATAAAATAAAATTTAAAAATAAAATAAAAATGGATGAAATATCGATCCAGTTTAAGAAAAATTCTTCTTGGAATTTTATTCATGCTTTTGATTGAGAAAATTCTAGAGAAATGCTAGAGAAATTTCTTCATATATAACTTCGACTCAGTCCCTGAATGCATTTGTTCATATTTTACATTTATATTTTATAAGAGTCTGAAATAATTTGCTTTAAGATTTATGCTTTTATAGGATAAAGGAATTGAAATTCTTAATAAATATTACTCTAAGAATAGCTATGAAATTCTAGGTACCTACCCTAAAGAAATATTCAAAAAGGCATACCAAAATGTCTATCACAGAATTATTTATAGTATTAAAAATTGGAAATATTCTAAATGTCCAGCAATAATGGAAAAGTTGGATAAATTATGACATATGAATATAATGGAATATTTTAGAGCTATTAAAATGGCATTTACAAAAAATAATGGCATGGGTATATGCACATTCTATAGTGTTAAATTGGAAAATCAGAATGTTAAATGTAAATGATACATTATCTCAGCTGTATGCATATAAAATATAAATATAAATATGCATATAAAATTCTCTGTATAAATATATACTTAGAAAATTCAGGAAGAATAGACATCAAAGTTGTCTCTATGGTGGAAATATGGGTAATTTTTATTTTCTTTTTTTATACTTTTTGATATTTTTCATAATAAGTACACAAGAGCTTTATAATCAGAAACAAATGATTTGCTGTTTTTAAAAGAACAGTTTTCAATTGATGCCTGCATCATGATTGAATTCCAAAATCAGACAGATTTTTTTTCTTCAATAGATTATTTTCCTTTATTAAATTTTAGACACCTCTACCAACCCCACATTAATCTCATAATCAGTCATTTATACCTTTGACATGAATTAGTTAATAACATATTTTCTAACAGTTAATCTAGAAATTGTTAGTGAAAGAGAAAGAATATAAGGGTAATGATTGTCTGAGTTTGGGAGCTGTCTAACAGAAAAGCATGCTCTATGTCTGATAAAGGGCTGATAACTAGAATCTATAAAGAACTCAAGTAAATCAGCAAGAAAAAATCAAACAACCCCATTAAAAAGTTGGCAAAAGACATAAACAGAAACTTTTCAAAAGAAAACAGACTAATGGCCAACACATGAAAAAACATTCAACATCTCTAATCATCAGGGAAATGCAAA
>CAUYPO010106728.1:0-33339 GCA_963574435.1 Cheirogaleus major
ACAACACTCTTTCCTCCATTTTCAATTCAATTCTGACAAGTATTCACTGAGCACCTACTATCTGCCACAAATTGTGCTTCGCTTTGTGAGTAAAAAGGTGAAGATGGCACAAATTTTGTGTTCATCATTTAGTAGGCTTACAGTTGATTTTCCTAAACCTATCTTCTATTATTTATTTCCTTTTGGTTTACTTTAACATTCCATTTACTGAGTGTGTGAAAGTTGTCAGAATCAAAATGGAGTCACTAATGTTAAAAAAAAAAAAAACCCTGACAAATAGAGCTGAAAAAGGCCATAAAGAGAGGATTCTCAATGCTAGTATGCCTGATAACAAAAACCATCACAAAGACTACAACAAAACCACAACTTTGCACAAGATCATTGCAACCTTACACAAACAATACTTCTGCAAAGACATCTGCCCAGCAACTGCCTGTTCAGCTTCAGCTGGTGTCACCCTTTTATTGATCTTTGTAGCCAAGTATAATCATTTCAAAACAATTGTGTAATCTTCCTCATTTTTCATTAAAAACCTTTTCCTTCCTTTACTTCCCTGAATATGCACATAGTTTACTACGGCACACACATTCCCATGGCAATGCTCTATTCTCAAATAAATATCTTTTTCTTTTGGAGAGCCTCTCTCTGTTCTTTAGTTTAACAAGTGTCTAGTACACACAAGGTACAAGGATGTGGGGACACAGGAATGAGCATATAATTTAGTTAAAGGAACAAGGCAAGTATATAAATAGGTACAAAATGAAGTGAGAGATTATGTGTCAATTAGATTAGGCCAAAGTGCCATGAACATTGGAAGGCAGGAGAAACGAAATCTAGTTGGAAGAATCAGAAATGTCTGATCATGAGGGAGATGACATTTGATACACGAAGGATGTCAGGGAACATAAGTGGCAGACATTCCAGCAGAGGGATGAGTCAAGTTCATCTGGTGAAAATTCTCATCCTTCAGGTCTGACTTGAACATCATCTGCCCTGAGAAGACTGTCTGGCTAATCCTCTTCTGTGTTCCCCTAACACTGTGCACTGTCTCTGGTTGCATCTCTTACTGCATTGTATTCCTTTACCCCATCTGTCTCTTTACTGGGTCACAAGCTCCTCCTAGGAGTAGAAACCATGTTTCATTTAGCTTTATGTAACAGATGCAAAGGCCCCAGAAAACTCTGAGAAATTAGATCCAATTTGAACCTTTCATCGCACTTGGTGAAAAATCTCTTAGTTTTTAGGGTCCTCTTTAGCTGTTTGGGATCCTCTGCTTAGATGAGGCTTTATTCAGTCCTGAAGCACAGTTTTCTAAGGCCTTGTGCGTTCTCCGCAAGGTCATCAGGAGCTTTGGAGTCCCACCTGGCACATCCACCCAGACACTCTCCTCTGCCAATGCCATGCTGAGTATGGGACTTTTCTGAGGTGTGTCCTGTTTGGGGTTCATGAAAATGTATCTCGATGTGTCTACCCTCTCCTACTGCCAATCACCCTCTAACGGGGAAGAAGGACAAGCACAACTCCCCTGCCCTTTCCTTTTTCTCATTTCCTGCCCTTTCTCCCTCTTGGCTTTCTACTTTCCTCCCCTAGTCACCAAGGCCCCTACGTTATGCCCTCCCTTCCTCTGGTGGCAATTGTGCTTCACCTTCTTGAGACGATAATGTCAGAGTAGATACAGAGAAAACATTTGGATAATCACACAAAGAAAATTGTCTTGGATATTTCAAAAATATTGCCCCATGTTACACATATAGGTAAGTATGTGTATGTGTATGTATAGGTATGCATGTGTGCACATGTGGAATCACTCACATGAAAACTTCTGAAATTCCAGAATAACTTTTTTAAATATACATTGGAGTGTTTTTGTCGATAGCATATTCCAGAAAAAAAAATAAAGTTATAGATATTTTTCTTTATAAATAGAACATAAGCTTCTCACACAGAATACACAGCAACATTCTCTCAGGTAAACGCTGAGAAATCATTATAGATAGCTCAAAAATGTTCTTCCTTTGAAACACAGCACTTAGGGGCAAATGGGATCATTTGAGATCTAAGGAAAAAGTTGAAGAAATTCATCAATGTGAAAAGACAACCAAAGACAACCATTTTATTTGGTCTAAAACGAAGTAACATTTTATAGGACTAAATTTCAGTTTCATGAAAGTTATAATGAAAGCAAATAAGTGATTCGTTTTACGTTTTCTATAATATAAAAATAAAAACCTTCCTGTATGACTTAGTTAGCCTTTTCTGGTTTTGTACCCAAAAACTCTAGCTAAGAATAGACTCGAGTATTTTTTAAAACCTTGAAAGATGGGGTACACTGGGGTCAGTGGGAACAGAAGGCAAGGAAAACACCACTATTTTAAAACTGTTCACACTTTATCAAGTTCTCCAAATAGAGGTTTAACTTGAACCATGTGGTCAGATTGCTTTTTTTTTTTTTTATTTTGGCAAAAAGTACTCTGGTGGGTGTTTGTAATGGTAAAGCCAAAAAGAATACTACTCTACCGTGGCAGTTCCAAAATAGTGGGAGGAGGCAAACAGCTTTCTAAAATGAGGAAAGGGTTGTCTTCATTCCAGGCCCTATCAAATGTCCAAAGATGGTATGTTCAGAGGCAGGCTTTGAACTGAGGGTTAGGGGTAGTGGATGAAGGAGAAACAGACTTGCCTCTTTTGCAGGACCTCAAAAGACTTTAGGGGAACCAAACTCCAGGCAGGGAGCCCATGATCAAAGATACTTCTCTTTCAAAGATGGAAAGTACTGTCTGCATCATGTCGCAGACCATGTAGCATCCCTTCTCCACCCACGTTCTGCCTCATCCCCTTATCTTAGTCAGCTCAGAATGCCATAGCAGAATGCCACAGCCTGAGTGTCTCAAACAACAAACATTTATTGCTCATGGTTCTGGAGGCTGAGAAGTCTAAGATCAAGGTGCTGGCAGAGGTTGTGTCTGGTGAGAGCCACTTCCAGGTTTATAGACAGACATCTTCTTGTTATGGAGTACACAGGGGTGAGTGGAAACACAAGGCAAAGAAAACACCACTATTGTAAAATTGTTAACATTTTTTCAAGTTCTCCAAATAGAGGTTTAACTTGAACCATGCAGTCAGATTGTTTTTTTTTTTTTTTTTTTTTTGGCAAAAAGTACTTTGGTGGGTGTTTGTAATGGTAAAGCCAAAAAGAATACTATTCTACCATGAGAGTTCCAAAATAGTGGGAGGAGGCAAACAGCTTTCTAAAACTACGAAAGGGTTGTCTTCATTCCAGGCCCTGTCAAATCTCTGAAGATGATATGTTTGGAGGCAGGCCATCATCCTCACATGGCCCAGCCAGAGTAATCATCACTCCACGTCATTCCTTCTAAGGACACTAATCCCATTTGTGAGGACTCCACCCTCATGATCTAACTATTAGCCAAAGGCCCTACCTCCTAATACCATCACATTGGGGATTAGGATTTTAACATATAAATTTGGTAGGGGAGAAACAAACATTCAGTCCATAATACTTCCTATCCCAACTATCCCTCATGGAAGAACTGTATACTTTAGAAGAAGTCCTAAGAAGCCACCAGTTCTTTGCTTGCTTGTTCTGCCTTCACTGTCATTCCTTTCTGCACTCACCATCCGTCTTTGAAGTGTAAGGTAAAAATCAATCCCAGGGTCTTAGCTGAGACTTGGTGACTTTGTTCCTTTCCAGAGTGTATAAGGAAGTCACCAGCTGTCTGGAAAAGCTAGCCATGGGGCTGGAACCAGAAGATGATTAGTTGTGGGGACTCTCCAAACCAGAACAAATTAGTGGAATATATAAGCATCTTTTTGGATCAAGAAAACACTGGACTTCCTAAAATAAAATGGGATGCCACCTCCAAGTATCCTTAATTGTTTATTAAAGGGAGGTGTGATCCTCGAGGACTGGAGAAGTTGCAGACATTTGAGTGGCAGTTAAAAGAAACAGAGGTACACTGGGCCAACGTGAAATACGAGGACTCTGTGGTATTCAGCCTGTCTGGCGGGTTCCCCCCTCTCTGCATCTCTCAATTTTCTCTGACAGAGAAGCTGCTGGCATTGCTGTTACTGAGGCCCTGGTTACCCTCTACTGGATAGCTATGAGTGGAGGAATGAAGAACACTTAGGGGACCCTGCCATCCAGGACCACAGTTTTGCTCTCTTCTGAGTCCTTCCCTTTGATCATTAACACGTGTCAGCAACTTTCATTGCCTGTGCTTCTATTTAGAGGTTCCTCTTTTTCCTCCTTCCACTAACTGAACGATCTTTCCCATTCTCCTCAATCTAAACTGCAAAGGATAGCATCTAGATTGAGGTTGTTAACATCACATCTCTCCTATTGAAAAGAGAGCCTCTTGCAGCAGGCTACCTTACAGGTAGGTTGCTGACTCTTGCCCAGGTAGGCTAGCCTAGGATCAGGTGTCCTTGCTTTTCTAGAGACTATAAAGGGCAGCCTGGCATTTGTTCTGAGAGCAGTGAGCAGAGGATTTCAGCTTAAGGGGGATATTAGGCACCAGACTAGTGGAGGTCCTTAATGAGACAAAAGCACATTCAAGAGCATAAGCAAGTACCCTTTGATGAAAACATACACACATGCATTAAAATATGTTTCTGCTAAAGGTCATGGAATCAAAGTGAGAGGCTCAAGTACTTGTCACCACTACAGACTACACTTAAAGATGGGGTTAAGCCAACATGGCACAGGGAAGTCAAATCTCTTACTGTTCAGGTCAAACTCCTAATATGTTATTCATTGTTGAGCTTTGTCTTTCTAAAATAAGAAAAACATTGCCCAGTCTTTGTTCTGCTTTTTATAATAAAGCATGCAGTGGTGGCTTTTATTAGTTCTGAACGAGAAAACGTACTACGTGAAATAGTAAACCAGAGCTTGATTGTCTCTTGATAATCTATATTTCAGGGAGGCTGCAGTTTATTTATCCAAGTATTGATGAAAGGCTAAATTTTTATTATGCACAAACCAATTTAAACTGTTCTTAAAATTAATAAAAAAGTCATCTCTACTTGCATAATTATACAATTACATAGTTTTCAGCTATCTCTGAATGTTTTTTTCTTTTAAGTTTTCTTAGAATAGAGCTATTTTTATATTACCTATAGGTAGGATTTTTTTTCTGGGCATCTGAGGAATAAAATTAAATTTAAAATTTGACTGGCTTCTATTTCAGTGTCAAACAATGCTCCCAATCTTAACAGCTTACTGGTGAAGAGACTCAAAATCAATATTACAGGGACCTATTTCATCAAGGTTCCCAGTTCCTGGCCACTGCATTCCTCCTCTCCTGGCAGCTGAGCCATGGAACACTTCTCAGTTCCAAAGGCCCTTGATGGGAAGGATTTGAGGACAACCACACCATACTGGAGGAGCTTCAAGACACACTTATTCATGCTCCCTGGAGCTTGTGTTCAGTTCTGCTGACAGGGCTCTTCCTTGTTTCTGAACCCCAAAATTAAAACAAACTTTCTGCAAATTGGCTTTGTGTCTTAGACAGGTCGCTGAACTTTCACAGGATTTATCTTCCATCTTTGACATCAAAATGTCTTAATAAAACCTCCAGGGCATATGCCACCTTCCACTGGCCAGATCCCATAATCATAGTGTTATCAAAGCAACGGAGTGGCATGATGTTCTGCAGACTGGAGAGATGGCCAACATCCCTGTGAGTTAAACAGGGGTCAGTAAACTACAGCCTCGTGGTCAAATCTGGCCTGCAGCCTGTTTTTGTAAGTCTTGCCAGCTAAGATTGGTTTTTACTTCATAAGGATATTGGGGAAAAAAGAGGAAGAAGAATAATACACAACAGAGACCATATGTGGCCTGAAAAGCCTAAAATATTTGCTATTTGGCTCTTTACAGGAAAAGTTTGCAGATCCACGAACTAAATTATCACAAAGAGCCAGAGAGTTGATGTAGCCCTTAGTCTGTTGCTGCTCCTGACAGTTGAAAGGAAACTGCTCCTGTGGTCTCTTCTTCTTGGGGTATTAAAAAAAAAGCATCTGCCAGTTAGATAACTGTGTATATAAGGCATCAAACACTGTGCCTACTGGCTTCAGAAAATAAACCACATATGGAACAGCAGCTTCAATTAGAATCTCTCCCTCATTAAGTTTGTGATAATCCATTGCCACTGTTCGCCACTATTCCCAAGACCCATCCATCTTTGCACTGGTCAAAGAGGAGAGCTTAATGAGAGTATCAGAGCATAATGAGGGTTTGGGGAAATTGGGGGATGTAATAGGAATTATGATCCCTGCTTCTTTCAACTGTTTGATAGCAATACTCCTCTCTACAACCTCTCCAGTTGTGTGGCATTGCTTTGGGGTCACTGTTTTGGCAGCACCCTTAGCACAGAGGTTTCCTCTTGCAATTTCAGAGCCTTCACTCCATGGGGCAGGAAGCCAACGTGGAGATGTTGACGAGTATGTCTATTCCGACTATACGTACAGAAACTGGGAAAGTAAGCACAGAACAATTCACTGAGGGGTCCAAACTTGCCTCCTGTGAGGCATACACAGACCAAACCCCCATTTATACTCCTGACCTCTACATGCTTCCTTAGAGTAGAGGACTACTGTACCGTTCTGGGTTCCCTGGAGTGAACATTAGCTAGAACTCATGTCCAGAATCCCCCAAAGATCAGGTCATTCATTTTCCTGAGAGATAACTGCAAACCCTTTTTAGGGGAAGACGAGGAGGAAGATGCACAGTACGTGCTTGTGGCACTGTCATAGGGAACTTCCCCAAGAGTGCCTGGCTTCCCCTCCCCTTGTGGGCTGTGGGTCTGTGAACCGGTAACGGGCCATAACTCTTAATTGTGGTTCCTCAGATCACCTAGAGTTTTGCTTTTGTTTTGGTTTCAGTGTATATAGATCAAGGTGGATGATAACGGCTGTACATCTCTGTCAGTTCTAGAAACCTCTTGCTCAGTTGGCCACTGCCAACGATCCCTGACAACAAACCCTGTGACCATTGCTCAAGCCCTGCTGTCTGGTACAGTAACCACACCTGCTTTGCCTCTGCCTTTGAGACCTGTCATTGTGCTGTTCCTTGCATTTTGCCATGTGGGACCCCATCCACCATAGAAAACAAAGTCCTTTTCCTTAGCAGCTGCTCCTACCATCAGGTCTGGCCCATAGAGGACAGACAACCACCCTGGTACTTTTCAAGGTATGTCTTGATGAAGAAAGTGCTCTCTGGGCTGTCCTATGAGGCATAATCGGGTGTAGATGAGTGATTTGCATGTGATAAATATACCCCAATATCTCCTTATCTTTGCATCCATTATTTCTCTACATTATACCAAAAAATTCCTGGCATTATAACTGCAGCATTGACTGCCACTGCACCCACATTCCCATTAAACACCCCACAAGCTGCTCAAGTAAGCATATTAAACTCACAATCTCTGGCAAGTGCACTTAATGCAAACTATTCAACCCACTCTAAAATTACACTTCTACCTTTATGGTTTGGAGCCATCACAATCCATTCCCCTACACACATGCCAGGTTTTCGCCATTGCAAATGAGCAAAATCTTGTGATTCTTTTTGTGGGGTAAATACTTTCCCTCCAGCTTTGACTTTGTGTTTGCCACCACACCAGCATGCTGGAATTTGATTCTAGCGATGGATCTGAAGTTAATGATGGAATGCAGGGCATGTGGAGAGTATTGGCATCTCCTGGTGTGTTAATTTCCTCAGGTGAGGCCATCGCAGGGCTTTCAGGCAAAAAGGAACAGCCTCACAAAACAGGAAATAAGTTTGCTTCTGCTTTCAAGGAATACTTAGTGAAATTTGGGCTCTTAAGGTACTCAGAGACATAAGAATCTACCAAGTGTTCCTGTTTCAGTTTTCCTGGTCCCATTCTTTCCAAGAAGTACCGTAATGTTCACCTAAGGCACCTGTTAAGTGTGACAATCCACCCTACCTTACAGTTCAGCAACTTGAAGGATCAGACTCCAGTTCTTCCTTTCCCCTCTGTCAGTTCAGCATCTACAAGACAGAAGAGAGTCCTGCAGGTAACCATAGAAGTTCCCTGATTATCCGACCATGCTTTAAGCAGAGAGCTTTAAATCTCATCTTAACATTTTTTTTCTTTAAGTTCTCTGAAACAGATGGAAAAATCCAACTCCCACACACATGCAACAATCCTTGCATTCCTTATTTTTCCAATAATAACTAGCATCACATAAGCCCCAAAACTTTGTCTTTATAGGCTTCTTATCCTAAACACTCTAGGGGATGATTTAATACATCACCAATACGTACCAGTGTCTGTTTTATGATGCAGGCAGAATCTTAGCTGCCTTCCCTTCAAACTGGTGAGCACTAACCCATCCCAGAGCCTCATTCCTTCTGGAGTCTGTTGCTTGCGACCACCAGAGCCAGCAATTGCTCTATTAGTGTTTAATTGCAGAGAACCAAACCCACTCTACATCATGTCAACAGGAAGGAATTTGTTTTATGGGATATTAAATGGCTAATAAAATTGTTTATAAACTGAAGAGACTTTAAACTGATCTTCACGAAAAATCTCTTAAATCATGATGCAGGAAAGGACCACCCAGGATGCTGTTGCCATGGTCATAATCAAGAAACTGCCCGATGAATCAAGGAGCCATGACGACAGCTGCTTGCTAGCTCAAGATCAAAGCACTTCCACTTTGATCTGCACCAGCAAAAATAGGTACTTCATGCCATGTTTCCCTCTACTCGTATTTTTCCAATTTTTATTGAGGTAAAATACACATAAAATGTACCATCTTAACCATTTTTAAAGGTACAGTTCAGTAGTATTAAGAGCATTAACATTGTTGTACAACCATCACCACCATCCATCTGTATAACTCTTTTAATCTTGTAGAACTGAAACTCTTATTAAACACTAATGTGCTATTCATTTCCCCCTCCCCCTAGCCCCTGGCAACTACCACTCAACTTTCTTTCTCTTGTGATTCTGACTACTCTAAGTACTTCATATACATGGAATCATGAGGTATATATCTTTTTGTAACTGGCTTATTTCACTTAGCATAATGTTTTCAGGATTCATCTATGTTGTAGCCTGTGTCAGAATTTCCTTCATTTTTAAGGCCGAATAACATCCCATCATATGTATATACCACATTTTGCAGCATTCATCCATTAGTGGACACCTGTGTGGCTTCCACGCTTTAGCTGCTATGATATCCGGTGTACAGATATCACTTTAAGACCCTGCTTTTAACCCTTTTGTATGCATACCCAGAAGTGGGATTTCTGGATCATCTAGTGATTCTATTTTTAATTTTTTGAGGAACTGCCATACTGTTTTTCACAGTGCTATACCATTTTACATCTTCACCAACAGTACACAGGGTTCTGATTTGTCCACATCCTCGCCAACCCTTATTTTGTTTTTTTCAGTAGTATAATAGCTATCCTAATGGATGTGAGTTCATTGTAGTTTTGATTTGCATCTCCCTATTGATTAGTGATGTTGAGCATCTTTTCATGTGTTTACCTGCCATTTGTATATCCTCTTTGGAGAAATGTCTGTTCAAGTCCCTTTCCCACTTTTGATTAGGGTTGTTTGATTTTTGTTGTTGAGTTTCCCTTTACTTTTATTTCAGTTCTGGATTTAAGTTTTCTATGAAGCCATCTGGTTGGCAGAGCATAAAGTACATGCAAAAACATGGGAACCATAGATTTTAGGTCATCAGCCTCTGCAGTATAGGAGGCCACACTAGAAACAGGAGGGAATTGATTTTGTGCAAGCCAATCTGCAATATCCACAACAGTCCTCTTCCTGGGGGCTTCCTGTGACTGGAACCCTGCTACCTGCTGACAGGGTTTCCTGATGCCAACCTACCTGTCTGGCCACATGTCCATACACTGACTGTTCTTAGATTGTCCATCTCCATCCCTTAGATAATTATCCCTCTATCCCATTATTTGGTATTAAGACTCTTCCTCAATGTGAATGACTGTCCTGGAGCATTTATATCTGCTCTTTTTGTCATACTCTGCATGTAGTTTTCTGCTTACTAAATCAAACTTTTCCTTATCCCTGCTACTGTCTTCATAGCACTTACTGTGCAGAAAGATCTAGGGCCCTGGCAAGCTGTCCAATCCCAATGCAGTTTAACTTGGGCATGTTGTAACAAATCTCATGATATATTGGTAAAGAATTTTTAATGACACCAATCTAAGTAGATGACTAGTCCAAATTCTCAAAGAGGTTTGTTTCCTAATTATGAACTTGCTAACAATAATATTAATGTTAGTGTTATCAAGTCATACTTATGGACTAAACAATATCTTTGAGCCTTCCTTTTAAATCAGGTGCATGTACAAAACAGTATATTTTTTCTGATTCAAATATTTCTTCTTGTTCTCAAAAGAATATTAATTGTGCTGATCCATCCTCAGTTAACCAGATTTACCCTAATTAATCTCCTTTCTTTCAAAATCCTTGACTCTGAAGGCTTTGTGTTTGAATTTAAGATTTTTCTGAAGACTCTAGTACAAAATGAATTATGTGGCTTCTTTCTGCACATAATTAGATTTCAAAAAGATTTTTTTTCTATCAATGAATCACATTGAGGGTAGATTACATTTACCTTCAATACCCCATGACCTTTCTGTGCTGGTCAAAGCAGGGTTTTTTAAAAAGCTTATAGAAAATGGTAGCTTTGACAAACTACATTGAATCTTCCTAATAACTGGTCCATCACAGAATTTTATTCTTTATCTTGTGCATAGTTTATATCAAGTTGAATATAGTATAAGAAGATTTGTTTTATTAATATTTCTATTTGAAATTTTGACTGAGTTGCTACTTTTGCCACCAATAAAATATGCATTGTGTCCTAAAGCAACCATTATATATATATAATTTTTTGAGATTAAATTCAGCATACAGTTCCAAGGTTTCTATCTTTAATATGTTAGAATCCTGGTTTTGTCTAAATGTGTCTGGCGTGTTTGATTCTAAAAATAAATTTTGGATTGCTTCCAGGTTAGCCTTCTGAGATTACATAATTTTCACAAGTTATTAATATCACTCAGTATTTCTCTGTCCATGCTACTGTTTAATATCAACACACTGTCTCCCCCACTAATACCACCATTCCTAAGTCACGCTTTTTTTCTTTTAAGGGTGTTCTACCTAGGAGATGCATTCATTGACTCTGTCTTTCTAATCAGTAGTAATAGGAAATTTGACCCTCTCAGATAGCTCTACTCCCAAGCCCACCCCTGTACTTTCAGACTTTTGAAAACAATTATTTCTATTTGTGCAGAATTCCCTTTGTAATTGCTGCCACACTGTTTGCCAATGCCTAAGCAAGCCGCGTGGCAGCCTCAACATGCCCCACTGTTTAAATCCAGGTTTGCACATGGCTAACAAAGTACGCCACAGCAGGCGAAATTGACGGCTTTGGTTCTCTATAGCTTGTCTTCATGATCAATGGATTATTGCAGCTGGGTAATTATGCAGCAATTTATATGGATTGTTTAGAGCGGCAGTGGTGAATCCTAGTGACTAAATTTGCCATGGTAAGATTTGCTTCTTCTTGGCATATACAGACACACAATAACTTAGATATCTTGTGAACTTATATCATTTTTAGATCTGTAATTACATGTGGTCCAAACAGCCCTGGAAGGAACATAGCTTTCTAAGCCCTTACGTAGGCTTTAAAATGTGACTTGGAGACTAAAGTAGAACTGACAAAATCTTTTCTTACAGGTTTCCCATTAATATCCTAACTTTTCCTTTTAAAATAAAAGTAGGTGCAGAGATTATACATGTACTTAATTGTATATATGAGCAAGTTAGGTCAGACTATATCATTTTGCTTATGAAGTTGATTTAATATCAAGTAGACCTTGAGCCTTTTTTCCACATTTAAACATTAAACCAGATGGAGCCCCAAGGCCCTAATTATTTTATATTTGAGTCAATTTTTGAAGACTATGTCCTATCCATTAGTGGAGGAGCAAAACTCTCATACAGAAGGGTAGGATTTCTTTATGACTATAGTTCACCAATAACTATGGTCAAATAGTTGTGCGTGTGTGTATGGTGTGTATGTTAAAATTCCTAGCTAAGGGCTGCTGATGTTTTAAAGAGAAGTGCAACAATAGTTCTTCTAAATGGAAAACATAATAAAAGACTATTGACTGGCAAGTTGTAGGTGACTCTAGTCACTCTTGAATTACTGAAAATAGGCGATGCTCCATTTGCTCTTTACCTAAAATAAATGAAATTCTTCCGACTCATGAATGCTATAACAAAAGGTCAAAATCTTTTATTCTTATCTCAGGAGCAATGTCTCTAAAAGACACCATGCCCTATGCCTTTACTGAGCAAAACAGCTAGAGAGGTAACAATTTTTAATTATAGGACGCAGGGCTATAATGTGACCTAATTCATGAATGATCTAGTTCATGAGGTCACTGAGAGATTAAAGTGAAAAAAACATGTAAAGTGCTTAGGAAAAAATCCTGGTACACAGAAGAGTGCAATATGTAATAGCTGTAATTATTACTGTTAAGGTTTTCCCTTTCATATATTTTCTTTTTTATATGCTTTGTGCTTTTATGCTTTATGATGTTTAGGATGTCATCAACTTAAAAAAATTATAAACTCTCTGGAAATTTTTAAAAATATAGACAGAATTTAAAAATAAAATTACACCCATTATTACATTGTCAGACATAACTACTGTGAATATCTAGGTATACAGTTTTAATACTACCTCTGATCATGATATTAATAGATGCCAAAATGCTCAGATGAGACATATAACATATATATATAATACATAGAAATAAATTTAACAATAGTAGTGAAAGACTTAATTTCTAAATTATTAGAAAGACATTCCAGGTATATTAATTGGAATATTCAATGATGGTAAGATGGTAATTCTCCCCAAATTGATCTACAGATTCAATCTGCAGATCTAAAGATTCAATCAATTTGTTAGACAATATCTAGCAAAATTCCAGCATACTTTCTTTTGGCAGAAGTTGATAAGATGATTCTAAAATGTATATGGAATTGCAAAAGACCTAGAATAGACAAAACAATTTTAAGAAGAGCACAATGGGAAGACTTGACTTTCCAATTTCAAAACATAACACTGCAGTTAGCAAGACAGAATGCTATTGGCATAAGGATAAACCTTCTTTTTTATAGACTTTATATAGAGATAGATAAATTTGCCTTTGAAACAAATGATGCTTGGATAAATGGATATCCAAATGCAAAATAAATGAACTTAGACCCTTTCTTTACACTATACACAAAAGTTAATACAAGTTGGGTCAGATTTAAAAAGCTAAAACAATAAATTTTTTAGAAGATAACATAGGAGAAAACATTCAAGAACTTGGATTAGGTAAAGATTTCTTAAATACTGCATACCACCAAAAGTATGTTTCACAAAAAAAAGTAATAAGTTGAATTTCCTCAAAATTTAAAACTTTTGTGTTTCAAAATATGCCATAAAGAAAATGAAAGACAGAAAGAAAATATCTGTAAAACACATTTGATATTTTAAAAAGTGCATCCAGAATACATAAAGAACCCTTACAATTCAACAATAAGACATAAACATCTGAATAGACATTAAACAAAAACATGAACCAAAGATTTAAATAGGTAACAACTGAACATGGACAAGTAAAACATGGACAAAATATTTGAATAGACACTTCACAAAAAATAATTTATGGATGGCTGATAATCCCATGAAAAGATGCTTAACATCATTAGACAGTAGGGAAATGCAAATTAAAACCCCAATGAGATATCGTTTTTATACCAACTAGGATGGTATATTCAAAAAGATAGACAGTAACAGGTGTTGGCCAGTATGTGGAGATCAGGAAGCTTACTACATTATGATGTGAATGCAAAATAGTATAACTACTTTGGAAAACATCTTGGCAGTTTCTTATAAAGGGAAGCATAAATTTACTATAGGACCCAGTAATTCCACTCTTAGGTTACTATCCAAAAATAAATAAATAAATAAACAAACATAAACCCACGCAAAGATTTGTATGTGAATGTTTTTAGCAGTATTATTCTTAATAGCCAAAACTGTGAAACAACCTAACTGTCCATCAACTGACAAATAGACAAAATGTAGTATACCCATACAATGGAATACTATTTAGCAATAAAAAGGAATGAGCCACTGATACATATTATGACATGAATATTCTGGGTCTTTTCATTCACTTGTCATTGACATTTAGTTCTTAAACAGCAAACTGTCAAATATTACACTGAGTGAAAGAAGCTAGACATAAGACATCACATATTGCATAATTCCATTTTTACATTCTGAAATGTTCAGAAAAGACACGTTCCATAGAAACAGAAAGATTAGTGGTTGCCTACGGCAAGGTATGTGAGATGAAGATGAGAATTAACAGTCAAAGGACATGAAAGATATTATCCGGTTGATGGAAATGTTCTAAACTTGATTTATGGTAATGGTTGCATAACTCTATAAATGTAATAAAAAATTGTTGGGTTGTATGCTTTAAAGAGGTGAATTATAGGATATGCAAAATCCTCGATAAAATTATATTTAAAAATTCACTGCTCCAGTTCTGCATGTGAGGAGCTTGGAAGTTGCCACTCTGTCTTAATAGTAAGTAAAAGGGTGAACAGACTGAAAAATCAGCAATTCTTCTAGGCCCCATGAAAGAGGTGAGGGCAAAGGACAAACTGCAGCTCCCAAAATTGGAAAGACAGGCAGGTAAATACAGGGAGTGGTAACTTACTGGAGCAGAAACTCAAGTGTGGAAGACATTGCTGGAACCAGCGTCAAGGTAGGAAAATCTAACCTGTAAGTGATGAATTGCTAAAGGCTCAGTGTGCACTACTCTGAGATCCAAACACTACAGGGCAACCCAGTTTACTCTTGCATATGTGAGAAGGGAAATAGCCAACTCCAACCCCCGCTAGCCATCCTCTCTCACCTAAGGGGAAGAAAAAAATGAGAAATGCCTATGAAGTTCAAAGTCCAGTGGCACAGGCTCTAAGACTGAGACCAGAATGATGCTTCCTTCCCCCCACTTCCTGCTACCACGTTACTAAAGGCCTATTAACAGCAGTTCCTTTTACCTGCACATCGTATCTGGCTACAAGAAAAAACCATAAGCCATACCAAAGGCAAAAAACACAATTTGTAGACACAGAGCAAGCATCAGTACCAGACATGGTAGACATGTTGGGATTTCTTTATAGTAAATTTTCAAATTAGAAAGTAAGCATCCTTCAGCTTTGTTATTATTTAAATGGTTTTGCCTATTCTGGGTTTTTTCATTCACTTATCTTTGACATTTAGTTCACAAACAGGCAAGTGCTTTTGAAGGTTAATTTACCTGTCGATTTTTTAAGTCATGCAAGCTCTATGTTGTTCACATAACAACATAGAAGATAAAATATGAACTTTGATTTTGAGACACTGTGATAGATTGGTAACTACAGCGATATGACAGTGTACAAAAAGTAATATATATGAGCATGACAAATTTGATTTTATAAAAATTATATATATTCAATCCCATGTTATTGAAAAAAGAGTATTGAACTATTTCTGGTAAACACGTGCATATGAAATGTTAGAGCAGAAATATCTCCATTCAGTTATTTCATTAATTCCTGATCTTTCTCATAGCACAAAGATGTTTTCTTTGTATTATTCATAATAACACTGAAAAATATTCAACTACATAAAAAATCTTTGCCATAAGTACCAATTAATCCATCAAAACAAGTTAAAATAGCTGTGCAAACTATTTGTTATGATTGCTAAAGAGATGCAGCAGTATCTCCTGGTAAATATGTTTCTTTTATGTTTCATACATTTTCTAGGAAATATGCTAAAGAAGCAACAAAAAATATGGTAACAATCGGCATGAGTTTTTTTTCATTTGATAGATAATATTGAACATTTACCACTCGCTTATGAATATATTATCCAATAAATCTTTAATGGCTTTTTTATCTGTGTGTAAAAATAAAATGAGTATCTCAATCTCAGCAGCCCAGAACTGTAGAGCTACTAAGAACAAGATAGCAATTTTTGGAATCAAACACAGTGTGATGATTCTTGAGTAGAGTCTGTTATTAAAAAATTACGAACCACATTTATTCACAACTCTATCAGTATCCTGCACTCCCTTCTATAATCAAAAGCATCCTGAAGATGTGTGAAATTTTCTGGCTATTTTTCACATAGGAAATTTCCCACATAACCCTGCACTAACATTTACTATACTGAACTGTATTACTTATTATGAGAGATGATGTGAGATTTCCTTCTACATGGAGTTTCAAGGCAGGCCATAAAATAAGACTTTCTGGGTAAAATTTGTCATTTGACAATTCCTAAAATGGAAACTTTTAAACAGCACCAAATCACTCCTTGACTAGCTTCTATGGCCTTCCCCATTGCTCCTCACTCGTGTATGTGAGCTAGTTGTGGCATGTCCCTTCTCTGTCTTGAACCATCGCAGATATCAGTCTTCACCATCAATCATTCACATGAAAAATTCTTACAGCAGGGAGTAGCTTTGTGAGTACTTTTTAAAAATGTTTTTTAGGTCTTTATTCAGGATAAGCATTACTATTCACTTTATGGACGTACGTGAAGTCAAGCTGCTGGAGTTCTTTCACAGATCCTGTATAAAGATAAACTAATTCATAGAAGAATAGATATAAAGTCTTCTACAATACAAGGATCAGATAATTTACAGAAGAACCTTTATAATCTCTTCTACAATATGAGGGTCAGCTAATTTACAGAAGAAACAGCTCAACTTTACATGTCATAAATCGAACTAGCAAAAGCCATCTGTTGCTTCCATAACTTCCTACCCTCATTCTCTCAGGTATTCTCTGTTTTTATGTTTGGTGACAAAAAATACAGTAATAAGCCAATTTACACTAATTAAATCAACTGGCAAACCCTTTAACTTCCAAAAAAAAAAAAAAAAAGCATTTCTAGATCCATAATACTGCAAATACTAAATATATAAAACATACTCTCCTCATAGTAGGTCTATTAGAAGCAAGTTTTTTTTTTCTTCAGTAATAAATTGACCAGAATGAACAAAGGCAACCAAAAAAATCTTGAGTATACCACATTCTCTCAATCCCTAACTCATAGCTACATGCATGGGGCAGCACATGAGCTCGTTCTAGCAACTTGAGTAAGTGTTGTAGAGCAGTGCTTCTCAAACTGCAGTGTAGGAATCATCTGGGATCTTGTTAAAATGCAGATTCTGATTCAGTATGTCCGGGCTGGGATCTCAGATTCTATTCTAACAAGCACCCAAGTGACGCTAAGACTGCTCGTTGGCAGACCACATGCAATAACATAGTTGAGTAATGGAATGAGGAAAACATACCTGTAAGCATGAAAATATCCACACCAAGGACTTTTATTCTTTCAATATACTGTTCAATTTACAGTTTAGGAGTTAGAATACCATCAAAAAGTGAAACTTTATGAAAAAAAGACAGGAGGCACTTACAAGACTAAACATTATTATTCCCCAGTGCATAGCTTATTCTTTTGTTCATTTATTCACTCACTCATGTGAAATATATTGAGAGCCCAGTATATGGCAGGCACTGTGCTAGATGTTAGAGTACAGTGTTGAACAGGCAAAATTTGTGAGTTTAAGAAACTCACAATCTTATCGCAAACAAATAATAAATTGTGAGATAAAGGCAACCATTTATGGTTGTATGCAAGGAAGACTAAACACGGGGAGGAGAAAATGTCTCCCTCTGCAAGGTGGGGAGATAAGACAGACATCTCAAGGAATACTTCACAGTAAAATTTGATAATGATTTATTGATCACTTAATTTGTGCCAGCTGCTGTTCTAACTTTCATAATGACCCTTTTAAGATACGTGCTCTTATTATCCCTATTTTAGAGCTGAGGAAACAAAAGCAGAAGAAAGTTCATAATATATGGAGTAAATAATTTACTGAATATAACTGATAGCAGCAAGATTTCCTCTGCTGTCTTTAGCAATAATATTTACCAATATATCCCACAACGTAGACATTACTGGTAATCACTAAGATTTCTGGTTCTCCTTCCCTTCAGGGCATATTCTTCTTTGAATACATGCATGGACACATGCCAATGAAATATAATCAGAAGTAACATGTGTCACTTCCAGAAGCTCTTAACAACCGGTGCACATTTTTCCATGCTCTTTTGCCTGTCCCAGTGGCCATGGTCTTTACCTGCTCCAATGGGAACCTGTTCCCATTGTTGATGTGGAGTTGCTGCAAGATAGAAAGATCCTGCAACGCTGAGCCTCTACAAAAAGGATGGCATCCCCAGATAGTCTCTCAGATCCATGCAGGATCTTGCAAATTCAAGAAATAAACTTATGTCTTGTTAAGTCACAGATTTTGGTAGTGTTTGTTACTGTAGCCTAACTTGACCTACTGTGATAATGCATTGCAACCCAGGCGATGCGTCAATTGTCTTACAGAATAAATGAGTGAGTCACCAGAGGAGGGCAGTGTGTGCTGGGGAGGAAGCTCAAGGTGGGATTAGGAGACATACAGAGGCATTAAATAGGATGATTTCTTTAGGAAACTTTAGGTAGCTGGGCTTTACTGGAAAATACGATTCTGAGGAGTGGAAAAGAGAAAGGACATGAGTCTCAGGTCCCTCAAGAGTGAAGGGAAGAAATGGAGAAAGAATAAGAATCGGGCAGTGCCACTCAGAACTGCACATGGAGGAAGACTGGACTCAAGGTTAAATCAAAGATGCAATTTTCTGTATAGGAAATCAGAAAAAGCACTATGTTGGAAAGAGGGGTCAGCCACAAATAAGGAGGTGGAACAGAGGGAACAAAAGAAAAGAACAAAAAACCAGGAATAAAAAACCTAGAATAGCGCTAGAGAAGATGGGAGGCATGGGGGTGGGAGGGGGTCCACACCAAAAAAAGCATGGTAGAAATATTGATATATGTATCTGTTTGTAGGGTACGTCTGCTCTCGCCCACATATCTGGCGTATGCATCTCTGTGGTTTGTCTTTCCCATATGCCTTCCCCTGGATGGCACCTACTAAGCAGGCTCAAAGCTATGGCCTCTGAGAATTCTTCACCTTCCCACACTCCCATTGCCCTCAGCCCCAGTCCACCTGGCATCCCTTCTACATCTTCCCAAAGTTCCCTCATTTTCATACTACATTTAATTTTAATTTAAATACTACATTTAAATTTTAATTTGGGCATTTTAATAGTCCATTCATTTGTCCATCTCCCCGACGATGACAGATTTCTTTAGGACAGTGATTTCATCTAATTTATTTTTGTAACCCCAAGACCAAGCTCAGAGTTTGACCCACAGTAGTCACTTAATAATTGGTGGTGATTGTGGTAAATCCAGGGAAAGAATTTCCTGTGAATGTTTAATATATGATTTAGAAGCTCAGAAGTAGGTCTAAGATAAAGATTAAAATTTGGTCATCTTTAGTGAATTCATTTACTCAACAAATATTTACAAATGCTTATTATACACTAAGTGATAGATATTCTGGTAAACAAAGAAGACATAGTGTCTGTTTTGTGGTGCTTGGATATTCACAGAAGTTAATTTAAAAATATACACATGTAAATATAAACAGCTCTTCTCAAGGTCTCTAAGAATTTCCACATTTTTAAATCTAATGCTTAATTCTCAGTCCTTGTCTTACTTGATCTATCAACAGCATTTGACACAGTTGATCACTCTTTATTCCTTAGAGGAAGATCTCACATCCCTCTAACTTTGGCCTTTCTTCATTTCCCTTGGTGGTTCTTCCTTACCTACCAAATTCTAAAGATGGGTGTGCCCAAGAATTTTTCTGTTTCTTCTACATTCACTCCATAGCTATGATCTCACCCAGACTCATGGCTTTAAATGCTATCTATATGCTAATAATGCCCAAATTATACCTCCAGTCCAAACCTCTTCACTGAACTCTAGACCCTTATGTCCTTTACTGCCTTACTTACCTCTCTATCTGGGTGTCTAATAAACATCTCAGACAAAATATGTCCAAATGTGAGTTCCTGTTATTTTCCTCATGATCCACTCCTCCTACAGTCTTCCCCATCTCAGAGAGCTGTAACTTCCCTCTTGTAATTTCTCAGGACAAAAACCTCGATCTCATTTTTAACTTCCCTCTCTTTCTCACATCCCACATCTTGTCCATCAGCAAATCCTGTCTTCAAAATATGTTCCTAACTTTACTGCTTCTTACCACTCCCACTGCCACCACGCTGGCCAAAGCCAGCAACATTTCTCATCGGAGTTATCTCAGTAGCCTCCTAATTGATCTCCCAGTTTGGGCACTCACTCACTGTCTTTTCTGCACATGGCAACCAGAGTGACCCTGTTAGGTCAGATCGTGTCATTCCTCAAAACCTCACAGTTGCTCCCAATTTCATTCGCACTAACTGTCAAAGTCCTTCCCATGGTTCATAATCCTCCATATGATTTGGATGAAATATGGTCTGTCTTAGAATGCATCCTATGAGTTGAGTATTTACAGTACTTTTTCTAAAATTTATCTCACATTAAAAAGGAAGCCAATAAACATAGAATCATTTAGCATAGATCCAGTATATCTTCTTTTTATTTTATATTTTCTGAATGGCAATATCAGAGCAGTTGAATAGAAATGGATCTATTCTATTTTAGGAATTCCTTGAGATATCATAGTTCAGTGTCTTTTGAAGGGTATTGTGAGTCCATTTATATAGGCTCCTAGAATCTCTTCCTTATTTAGGCAACAGCAGAATTGCAAGGTAATCAGCTGGAACAGAGATTTAGAGAGAGAGAAAAAGCCTACTTCAGCTGATAGAGTTCAAAAAGCATTACTTAAGTCAATCTCAGCAATTTTTTGGTGCTATTTATTTCCTCTTATTCTGTTTCAGCACCAAATCACAGAGTTCTTCACTGTTAACCTACAAGTACTTACTATTTACCTCATACTAAACAAGAAACATTTTCTACTCTGATCTCAGACTAGAATGAGTACATATGTCTGAGTATGCATATAATATGTTACCGAGAGAAAGACAGAGACAGAGAGAGAAACAGAGAAAATGAATCCAGAGGAAAAGAAGATAGTAGGCTAGACTAGTTCTTTATACAAGAGGGAAAGTCAGCCAACAAAAGTGCCAATGGGGAGCCAAAATGGGGCTAAAACAAAATTATAAAGGTGTTTTTCTCTCCATTTCACTCACTGAAACCTGGAGAAAAACAACAAAGATTAAAAACAGAGAGAAGAACAATTTTTGTTGATACCGGGAAACACCACCACCCCAATCCATAATGTGTTTAAAATATCTACTAAATTTAAAACCAAGTCAAGAAAAGATTTGGAAAAGGAACATATTTCTTTCATTTTTGAGTTCTAATATCACTTATTATTTTTATTTTAATAGATTTAGAGGGTACAAGTTGAATTTTATACATTGTACAGTGGTGGAATCTTGGCTTTTGGTGTATCCATTACCCAAGTAATGTACATCATAGCCCAGAGGTAATTTTTCAGCATATTTCTATGCAAATTTCAGACAACCTAAGGAGCGCTCCAAAATTAAGTGGCAAACCATGAAAAGGAAGTGAGCCAATGACCCTTGCTTGTAGTTAGGAATATGAGAAGACTTGATGAAAATCCCTGAACCCAATTCAACAGTCCAGAGTGGCAGAAGAGGTACAGCTAAGCAAGGGAGCAGACAGACATACCATATTTGCAGGAAACAGATGTGGTAGGATAGAGGAAAGAAAGGAGATAGCAATCATGAATGTAGCTGCTGAAGGAAAGTAAATGCCAATGCATGATGTAAAAAGACCTGGGACATTCAGGCTTCTCTTTGAGTTCTAGGCAATGCAGCCAGTGATCTCAATTTATCCAGCAGAGCCTCTGCTTTTGCTCTGAGCTACCAGCACAAGGAACTTCTCAAAGCTGGTTTATATAGCTCAAAGGCAATGGAACAGGTTACAGTACAACTGACTGGTATAGCAAATAGCCAAGCAGAGGTAGCAGCAAAGAGTATTTTTCCCACCACCAGAGACCAATGGAGTTAGCTATCCTTACTGTTTGTGTTTGTGTGTACTCAGCACATACCCCACATACCAAACACGAAATGGAGGTGTTTTGTTAGGTTGTGTATGGGAAGAGTCAAGATAAGTGAAATAGGTTATTGCCTGTAAACTGTCAGATTTATTTGCATGTTAACTCTGTTCACTGCACATGCAAAGATTTCGAAGTGGAGGCTGGAAGTACAGAGTGAAGTTTTATCAAATTCATCCAAATCTATTAAAATGCAATTATTTATAAAATACTTTATTTTAAAAAAATAGGAAATCTAAGGCAAATAAAAAAACAGACATGATCCCAGGGCAGCAGGTCCAATTATCTATGGCAAACTTCTAGCCACATAAGCAAAAGACTCAACTCATTTTTGAGGGAGAAAATTAGATTGGCCTCAAAATTATTCATAAGAACAGTAATAGCAGAATATAGGGATTCTATATTCATTCAACCAAGTTGACAAAGAAATAAGATATAACATCAAAAATTTTATAAAAGCAGACAATTTCTAACAAAAAGAATTTGAGGAATATAGCACTATGAGCCATTGCTGAAAACACTACTTGATAATAAAATCCAACCAAACTGGTGATAGATGGAGGAACCAATGAAAAAGGACTGTATGTGAATATTGAATTTGTGTGACTACATAGTATTAAACAAGGCATGGTAGACAGTTTACAATGATAAAAGGTATAATAAACAATGAACTGTCATAAGTTTGTGCATCAAAAAATATATATAGCACCAAAAGTAATAAAGCAAAAACTATAGAAAACACAAGACATTTAGAAACAAAATGGAAGGATTTTAACTTTCCCATCCTACCAGAGATCAAGAAGAAAAAAAAATAAAGATGTATAGACTATAAATAACTATAAATAAAATAGCTCTCATAGACGAATATTCAACAGTATTTGAAAAGTCAATACTCTCTTCTCACATATCCAGGGAAACTTATAAAACTGCACATATACTGAACCACAGAGAAGACATGCTGGAGATCACATATTAAAGTTAAGAGTTAGAGTAGACAGATGGCAACTGGGCTCTGGGCTTCTGCATTGCTAACCAGATTCCAGATCTGCTGCTAGTTTAAGGACTAACTTTGAGTTGACAGTCTTAACCCTGAGTCAACGAAGAAAAACAAAACAAAATATTTCAGAATGTATCACAGAAAAAATCGGAGCTCAAGCCTACTCAAATAAGTTTGAAACCTGGATGAATTAGCTCTTTTTCCAGAAAATATATAAGGTTCCAAAATGAATTCTAAAAGATAAATAAATCTAAATAGATCATTAGTGTTGAGAAAAATATTGTTAATTGCCTTTTTAAATGAATTATCTTGTCGTGTCATTTGCAGATTTTGTTATCTGGCTTTTGGGCTTCTCCCCCTCCTTCACATTTTTTTTGTTATTGTTGAGCTATAATTCACATACCATAAAAAATTCTTTTTTTAAGTGTCCAATTCAGTGACTTTTAGTATATTCACAAAATTGTGCAACCATCACCACTATCTAATTCCAGATAGATACATAATTCCAAATTTTTGTCACTGAAAAAAATCCTGTGCCTTAGCAGTTACTCTCCAAAGCCCCCTTCTCCCAGCTCCTGGCAACCACAAACTTTCTCTCTGTATGGATTTGCTTATTCTGGAATCAGTAGACTGAATGTTTATTTTCCCCTAAAATTCATATGTTGGAATCCTAATCCCCATGGTAATTATGGGAATCTTTAGGCAGTGATCAGGTTATGAGAACAGATCCCTCATGAATGGGATCAGTGCCCTTGTTAAAGAGGCTGGAGAGAGCCCCCTTGCCCCTTCTGCCATGTGAAGTTATAGTAAGAAGATGACAGTTGATGTATCAGGAAATGAGCCCTCATCAGACACTGAATTTGCTGGTGCCCTGATCTTGGACTTTCCAGCTTTGAAACTGTGAGAAATAAATTTCTGTTGTTCATAAGCGATTCACTCTATGGCATTCTGTTACAGCAGCCTGAACAACACTAAGACACAGAAATATCATATAAATGGCATCATACAATATGTGGCCTTTTGTGTGTGGCTTCTTTCACATAGTATGATATTTTCAAAGTTAATCCATGTCGTATATATGTATTGTATTTTAATCCTTTTATTCCCAAATATTATTACATCGTTTGGATATATCATAGTTTGTTCATTCATCAGTTGATGAACATTTGGCTGGGCTGTTTCCATTTTTTGGCTATAATGAATAATACTGCTATGAACACTCATGTGCAAGGTTTTGAATAGGCATATGTTTTCAATTTTCTACACTATATAACTTATATATAGATAGGAGTGAAATTGCTGGGTCATGTGGTTGAAATTTTTGAAGAACTGCTATCTTAGTCCATTTGGTGTTGCTATAACAAAATATCTGAGACTGGATAATTGATAAAGAAAAGAAATTTATTTCTTACAGTTGTGGAGTTGGGAAGTCCAAGGTTGAGGAGCTGCATCTTGTGAGGGCCTTCATGCTGTTGGAAACTCTCTGCAGAGTCAAAGGCAAAGCAGGACATCAAATGGCAAGAGGACTCAGGAGAGACAGCCAAACTGGCATTTATATTGGACCCCTCTCATGTTAACATATTAATTTATTAACTCATAATAAATGGATTATTCCATTCATGAGGACAGAACCCTTGTGACCCAATCATCAGTTAAAGTCCCTACATTTTAATACTGTTATATCAGGGATTAAGTTTCAACATAAGTTTTGGAAGGGACATTCAAACCATAAAGAAGTGTTAAACAATTTTCTATAGTGCTGTATCATTTTACCTTCACACCAGCAATGTAGGAGGATTTCAGTTTCTCTACATCCACACCAACACTTTTTATTGTCTGTCTTTTTTGTTATAGTCATTCTAGTGAAGATAAAGTGTCCCTCTCAAATTTAAAATTTTTTTCATATTAGAGATATTAGTTCTTATTCAATATTATCTCCTTGTTTATGTATTTCTTTACTTTGTTAATGATGATTTATGCCAGGCCAAAATTTTATTTTTGTTTTTATGTGCATCCTCATCTTGTTCCAGATCTTAGAGGAAAGGTATTCAGTTTTTTCCTGTTTAGAATATTAGCTATGGATTTGTCATATATGACCTTTATTGTTTTGTGGTATGTTTCTTCTGTACTCTATAGAGTTTTTATCATGAAGATATGTTAGGTTTTATCAAATCATTTTCAGCATCTATTGAAATGATCACATGGTTTTGGTTCTTGATTCTGTTAATATGCTATATTATGCTTATTGATTTGCATATGTTGAACCATTTTTCTTCCCTGGGATGAATCACAGTTGATTGTAGTGAATGATCTTTTTAATGTGTTGTTGAATTCAGTTTTCTAGTATTTTGTTGAGGATTTTTACATCTGTATTCACCAGGGATATTAGTAGCTTCCTTTTTTTTGTTGTTGTGTTTTTGTCTGGTTTTGGAATCAAATTAATTCTGGTCTCATAGAGTGAGTTTGGAAGTTCCTTCCTCTTCAATATTTTTGAAGAATTTGAGTAGAATTGGCATTACTTCTTTAAATGTTTGGTAGAATTCAACAGCGAAGACATCAGATCCTGGGTTCTTCTTTGATGGGTGGTTTTTTATAATGCTTCCATCTTTTTACCCATTATCAGTCTGTTCAGGTTTTCTATTTCTTCAGGGTTCATCTTAGTAGGTTGCATGTGCCAGAAACTTATCCATTTCTTTTAGGTTTTCCAACTTGTTAGCGTATGGTTGTTCACAATAGTCTCTAATGATCCTTTACATTTTTGTGGTATCAGTTGTAATTATTTCTTTTTCATGTTTTATTTTATGTAATTGCATCTTATCTCTTTTTTCTTAATGTAGCTAAAGGTTTGTCAACTTTATCTTTCAAAAAATCAACTTTTCATTTTGTTATTTTTTTGTATTTTTTAATATCAATTTCATTTATTTCTGCTCTGATCTTTATTATTTGTTTCCTTCTATTAATTTTGGGTTTGGTTTTCCCCTCCTTTTCAAATTCCTTGAAGCGTATAATTAGTTTATTTGAAGTCTTTTTTTAACATAGGTGTTTATTGCTGTAAACCTCCCTCTTACAACTGCTTTTGCTATATCCCATAGGTTTTGATATGTTGTTTTTCCATTTTCATTTGTCTCAGGAAATTTTTAAATTTCCTTTTTAATTTCTGCATTAACCATTTCATTGTTCAGGAGCATGTTGTTTAATTTCCATCTATTCATACATTTTCCAATGTTCCTCCTGTTATTGATTTTTAGAATAGAGTTTTATTCCATCTTGAACAGAAAAGATACTTGATACAACTTTGATTTTTTTTAAAAAAATTTAATTTTAAAAAATTTATTAAGACTTGTTTTGTAACCTAACATATGGTATATCCTGAAGAATGTTCCAAGTGTTGTTGAGAAAAATGTGCTTTCTGCAACTGTTGGATGGAATGTTCTATAAATTTCTGTTAGGTCCATTTGGTCTGGAGTACGGCTTAACTGCCATGTTTCTTTGTTGATTTTCTGCCTGGATGGTCTGTCCACTGCTGAAAGTTGGTTATTGAAGTCCCCTATTATTATTGTAGCCAATCTCTCCCTTTAGGTCTGTTAATATTTGTTTTATATATTTGAGTGCTTCACTGTTGGGTGGATATATATTTATAATTGTTACATCCTCTTGCTGTATTGACTCCTTTATCATTGTATAATGGCCTCCTTTGTCTTTTTTTTTAACCATTTTTAACTTAAAGTCCATTTAATCTGATACAAATATAGCTACTCATAGTCATTTTTGGTTTCCATTTGTGTGGAATATCTTTTTCCACCTCTTTTCAGTCCATGCATGTCTTTATAGCTAAAGTGATTTTCTCATATACTTGGGTCATTTTTTTTATTAATTCATTCATCCACACTGTGCCTTTTAATTGGATAATTTAATCAATTTATATTCCAGGTTATTATTGATAGGTAAGAGTTTACCACTGCCATTTTTTTACTTGTTTTCTGGTTATTCTGTAGATCCTTTCTTCCCCCCCCTGTTTTCCTTTGCAGTTAAGTGATTTTCTCTAGTAGTGTGTTTTCATTCCATGCTATTTATTTTTAGTCTATTATATGTTTATGCTTTGTGGTTACTGTGAGGCTTACAAAAAAATTTTTATAGTCATAATGGTTTATTTTAAATTGATAATGGCCTAACTTTGATTGCAAAGAAAAGTATCAAAAACAAACTCCACATTTTAACAACATTGAATTTTTTATTTCAATTTGCCTCTTTTTATATCACCTATCCCTTAACTGATTGTTGTAGTTATTGTTGGTTTTAAGAGTTTTGTCTTTCCATCTTCATACTTCAGATATAAGTGGCTTACTTACCACAATTGTAGTATTAGAGTATTCTGAATATCTGTTTCCTTACTCTTATCAATGAATGTTATACCTCCATTAGTGTCCATTTCCTTCTTTCTTTTTTTCTTTTCTTTTCTTTTCTTTTTTTTTTTTTTTTTTGACAGGGTCTTGCTCTGTCACCCACGCTAGAATGCAATGGCATCATCAGTCATCATAGCTCACTGCAAACTCCAATTCTTGGGCTCAACCAAACCTCCTGCCTCAGCCTCCTGAGTAGCTGAGACTACAGGCATGTGCCACCAAGCCTGCTAATTTTTCTATTTTTTTGTAGAGATGAGGTCTCTCTCTTACGCAGGCTAGTCTGTTCCTGGATTATTTTCCAAGTTTAGTTTTATTTTTTATCTGTATTTTCTTGTGATTCCCTGAATGTCTTTAAGAGAATTATTCTCAATTCTCTGCCATGTATTTTATAGATCGTCATTTCTTCCAGGTCTACTGGTGGAGTTCTGTTGGTTTTATCCGGTGGTGTCACATTTTTCTGAGTTTTCACAATTCTTGCATTTTACATTGGTGCCTGCACATTTAAGGAGACAACCAACTCTTCCAGTTTTTGCAGGTGTTCTTTGGTGGTGTTAGATCTTTACTTGTTGGTATCAAAACTTAAACACTAGCCTGTTGTTGCTTCCCATTTAGGGGAGAACTTATAGTGAGCACCCAAATTAAAACACTGCACTGGAACTAACTTGTTACTCTGTCATTGTGTCCTGGTCTGGAGAAGACATCATGAGCAATAGAGCTTAAACACTGACCTGTAACTATACTGCTAGCCAGAAGCTGTTTCCCAGTCTGGGGAGAATTCAAGCAGGCACTGGAACTTAATCCCAACCTTTTAGTTATTTCTGGGCCAGGGGAAAGCTCATGCAAACACCTGGGCTTTATGGAATCTGGCTAGAGATTTGAGCTTTCCTGTGGATTGTGCCCCCTGCGGCACTATGGCACCAGCCAGTCTCTTCATTGTGGCATCCCTGCTGATCACAGTGCTGAGTACCCACCAAGATCCACACACCAGTCACTACAGTCACTGTCCCACTTTTTGTTCCCAATTCACCTGAGTTGGTTCAGCCCTCTTTGCATTCCCAGTGGTTTCTCTGGGACCAGTGAGGAGACTGAACATCCACATTCAATTCCCTCCTCTCACATTGGCAATTATGTTGTCTAGGAAAATTCTCTGTGAATGTCATTATGCTGTCTTGGGGAAGGTGGCAGCACAGTCTGAAATTACTGTTTCTCTTAACGGTCACAGCTTCTCTTGATCTTGTGGGCCCAAGGGTTTCCTCACTTTTCCCCCACGTTGTGTTGTACTCAGGGTGGTATTCTTGTCTTTGAATAGTTTCTAGTTGTATTTTTGTGGACAGAGTGATGCCAGAAGATCTTCTATTCCACCATATTGCTAACATCACTCTCTGATACTCTGATATGAAAATTTAATATTAGTAGAAATGGAACAAATTCTTTTAAAGGTTAAAGTTAAATGGTCAAAATATAGTAGTATTAGGATCCTAAATCTGTCTAACTCGTTCTAAGTATCAGTGACCAAAAGTTAAATTTGATTTTGCTTTCATAATTAAAAGAATTGGCCAGAAAGGGTATTAGCCATGGAATTTAGAAACATGTTGGACAATTTAGAGTTAAGAAAAACTTTATAGATCATTGAACACAACTTCTCAATTTTATAGAAAACAAGGTCCAGAAAATTTGTAGAGCATACCTATGGTTACACAACTAAACCAGGTTCATTTGATCAGACTTCTTATTCCCTATGGTAAATTTGTGCTTTATATTGTAGGTTCTTCTTCAATGTCTGGATATTAATTTCCTAGGAATGAGAGTTCACACCTAGATATAGACCTCAATCCAGCATTAAGACATGCCAGCCAAACTTTCTCCCCGTGAACCAACTGGCAGGCCAAGCCCCACCTAATGATACTGAATGCAGAATTTTCCATTCCTCATTGTTTATTTGTAGCCATATGCATTTCTGATATGGTTTCACACATCACAAAAAGTGCAAATTTACACTTTTTTATACGAATCTAATTACAACATTTCCATTCAATGGTAGACTCAATTGTCCAATAATTAACCTTGGCATCTGCTACATAGTCTTTCTTATAATGAAATGTGCAGGAATTATTGTTTAATTAGATTCTATAATTGAAACAAATAAAAAATGAGCCAAGAATTCTAAAGTTAGCAAAGCTGTGATTTGTTTTTTGTTTGTGTTTTTTTCCTCAAAATATATTGATTTTCAAAATACTATTTAAGAATGGTTTTTGGAAATAAGATCTATATTTCTGAAATAGGTCATTCATCAAAAGACAAATGGCATGTAAATATATAAATCAAAATACAAATCTAGGATGGCTTTCTTGTAACAAGGAGCTATTATTATAGATTTGAGCATGGTGGAAAGATCCATTGTCTTTAACAAAGGAAAACGGTAACAATCCAAGTTGTCGTGGGTATGCTGTTTCTCACTTGATGCCTTTTTTTAACCCTTCATATTGTGATTATATGACAATACATTGTTATAGTTTTTTTCTAAGGCCCCAGTATATTTCTTTGCTCTTTTCTCCATTTAAATTTTATTCTCAAAGATTCTGATTTCATTCTGCTCACTACACATACTTCAGAAACCTCATTTTTTTTCCTAACAAAGCTATTGGTTCATGTTAAACCTTTAAGTGCAGCCACATATGTGTATATAAGTAAAAGCACTCCAGTTTTTCATATTTTTCATAGTTATCAGCTTCCTTTATAACTGCTTAAGCTCTGCTACCAATTTGCATAAGAGTCTTAAAAACTGCCAGCTAATTCCATGAAAATTTATTTTATTTCTTTAAGAGAGTAAAGGAGCAGTCAACGTTTTAATGAAATGGAAATAAAGGCTTTTCCCCTTACCATTAAGCAATGAGAAGTTTGACTGGCTAGTGAAGTTTCTGATTTTACTGTTATCAAGTGTAACTACATGAATTGGTGTTCACTATTTTAGCATTAAAAGTAAGGTAAAGAGAAATAAATAAATCTGCTTCTGAAAGCTACAGGAAGCAGGATAATATGAAAGCTACATTTCTGTAGTTGATAGAAGATATTTAAGTTTGAATCTCTTAACCTGTAGAGCTTGAATATAGTACTTATCATATTGAGTGATGAGGCAGAAGGACAATATTAAAGTTTGACCATTATATCAGATCTGCAATGCCTATACAGAGCCTTTGTTAAACATCTACTTTCAAAATAGCCATCAGTGGAGCAAAAGCTTATATATTTTCTCAGTCTGTACTTCATTTTAGTCTAGATCTATAATAACAAAATCAAGTGGAATGTTGAAACAGCCAGTTACATCCAGACACAATTACATCATGGCAATAAAAGAAGATTTGGAAGCCTGAATTTCCTACATGAATTTAGAGTTTCAATACAAACTCTAATTTCTTAGCTCCTATTCTGAAGAGGTAGGAAGTGAAATGATCTGCTTGAGTCTCGCCTGCACATTTCTCCAAAGCCCAGATTTTAAAATGCTAAGCCTTCTCTTTCAGCATCCTTACTGCTTTATATCCTGAAACCAATGTTATTTCTATTTGAGAAGAATTAAAGCAGCTCTACATCAGGAGTTCACCAGCCTAAAATCAAGGTAACCTTGTCCTTAGTTACTAACCAGAACATAAATTTTGAGAACAGGAATTTTGTCTTGTCTTGCTCAGCCCTACGTATTTTGTAGCTAATTTTTGACACATAATAATCAATAAATATGTATTAAATGAGTAAAAATGAACAAGTCAGTCAGAGAACTGGTGGATTCTCTGATGTCCTCGTTGAGCTCTAGGCACCAAGCTATTCTTGTAACTGGATTCACATTACTGAGTCTTGATATAATGTAGGATTTCCTGAGGTCCTGCCTTGCTCTGCAGTGGTCCTATGAATAAAAGCACTGCTTCTGAACTATGGTTCCATGGTTGAGTACTTTCCCCACCTGCTTCCTCATCTCCTTGTGCCAAACAAATGTTGATTTTCCTCCCATTACATCTTTCAGACTCCACGCCATCATGCCCCATTTATCAACTAGGATAATCACACAGTAAAATTTGCTATGTACCCTAACCTGGACCTTCTCACTACTTCCTCAGTCACAGTAGTCTAATAACTCTACTCATAATTTTTTTTTGGTGCTGGAGACTAAAGAGTTTTCAAGCTTGTACGTGAGTATGAACAATGTTATGCTGGAATACTTCTGAAAAGCTGAAACTTTTCTTTAAAGTAATACCTATACTTCATTGAATAATACAAATGATTAGTAGTTTGGTATTTATCTTCCTGATTTTTCTGTTATAAATGTCATAAAAATGCATAAAGAATAATGATGACCAATTTCTAATTAAGAAAGTTTGACTATAGGTAAGGGGAATTGATGATATAAGAACAGGGTAGTCCCAGCTGATCTATTGCAACTATATCTTTATCTCCAGAGATGTTTTGAATCATAGTGCTGATTTTTGGCCAAATCTGAATGAAATGTACTAACTAGCTATGAATGTAGTCCTGAGCTAGGATCCAAGGCAGACTAGGGAGCAACCTATGCCAGTTTATCAGCATTGTTTATAGAAAAAGCACAAATTGATGGTTTGCACCTGTTTTCTGTTTGCTGTCTTGGTTTCTGTTATTGATCCTTGTCATAAAGCCTGATTTGGACTATATGAACAGAGGTGTATAACAGACATCTCTTTACAAGGCACTTTGGTTTCCCAGAGATCAAGACAACTTGCACACATATGGTGACTCATAATCCAAAGACAAAGCAAGTCCTTTGTGACTAACAAAGGAGTCTGGGTCCTGTGCCAGAAAGTCTTGTGCCTCTGTGGTATTTGCACCTTCTTTCTCCTGCTCTACCATATTCTTTCCCTTTATTTAAGCTTCAATGAGTATAGCATGGAGAGTCTCGTGAGTCCTTTTAATCATCCAACCCTCAACAAATTGATTCAGTTGACATAAATTCAAGTTTGCTTTTGTATTCCTTCTCCTGACATATTTATGATGGTGATCTCAACAGCAGATCATATCAAATGAGGTCATCAAGACAAATATGGTGCTTCTTGATGGAATAAATGGCCTGGATATGCCAAACCATTCTGACTTCCCATTTCTTTGCGGGGTATATTCACAACCATGGTTCCAGTATCTACAAAATGTCTGAAATCTCCTCTGTTAAAACATTTGGTGAAACCTTATGGTACCTCCAACCCATCAAGCTATAGCTTTGTGTACTTTTAAAACAGAACTTAGAAAGGCAGAGTCAGAATAGGAAGAGACCAGAGACCTTGGTGTATTAGTCAAGGTTCTCCACAGAAACCAACCAAATAGGATATGGATACACACACACACACACACACACACACACACACACACATATGGAGATTTATTATGGGAATTGGCTCACAGGACTGTGGAGGCCAAGAAATCCCATAATATGCCATCTGCAAGGTAGAGAGGCAGGAAAGCCAGTGGTGTAATTCAGCCTGAGTTTGAAGGCCTGACAACCCAGGAAGCCAATGTCCCAGCTCCAAAAGAGAGTGAGTTTGCCCTTCTTTTGCCTTTTGTTCTCTCTGAGCCCTCAATGGACTGGATGATGCCTGCCCACATTGGTGAAGGCAGATCTTCTTTATGCAGTCTACTGATTCAGATTCTAATCTTTTCCAGAAACACCCTCCTAGATACACTCAGAATTAATCTTTTACCAGCTATCTGGGTATCCC
>CAUYPO010106729.1:0-54201 GCA_963574435.1 Cheirogaleus major
GAAAAACAAGCACCACATGTACTCACCAGCAAATTGGTATTAACGGATCAACACCTAAGTGGACATATAGGAATAACATTTGTCGGGTGTTGGGCGGGTGGGAGGGGGGAGGAGGGGATGGGTATATACAAACATAATGAGATGTGCAACGTATGGGGTATGGTAATGCTTGAGGCTCTGCCTCGAGGGGGGAGGGGGGCATGGGCAATATACATAACCGTAATATTTGTACCCCCATAATATGCTGAAATTAAAAAAAAAATCCAAAAAGAAAAAAAAATTAGAGCAAAAAAAAAGAGGAAAAAGTAGCATTTAAAATGCATGTTATAAATTTATATTCCCTATGTTTTTCATCTAACTCAAGGAGTTGAATCCATTTGTGATAAAAGCAAGATAACAATGTTAAATTTAAAAATAAGTGGGGATTCTGTTCAAGTAGCTTTGAGAAATTTTGAGTTAAGCAATTTTTTTTCTTTATTGTACCACTTACAGTCTTTGATATATGTAACTACTACAAGATTATTTATTGATATATGTCAATATATCAATGTATTATATGCAGAAATAGAAGAAATTCGTGTCATTTATGTAACTTTCAGCCCACAGAAGAGAGATCAACATCCATCCAATGCTTGTGTAATTGAATGTAAACTTGTAAATACAAGTAATGCTACAATAGGGAATTATAAGGTGCATAAGAGTTTGTAATAAAATTCCAATGAAGATTGTGTCTGCCTAAGGAGGGCAAAGCATATAATATTTGAAAACACAATTTGATTGCCAATCATTTTTCAGGGGAACATTTTTTGTGGGAGGGGCATACTGGTTTAGAAATAAGTCCAAGTTTGTAGTTGAGGTTCAAACAATATTCAAAGTTTTGTTATCGAGGATGATTCTTAACCTCTCTGTCTCCTCTTCTGAACATGAGAATTTCAAGCTTACTGATAGTCAATGACTTTGTTAACTATCTATTGTATGATTGAATAATTCTAATGAAATTATTTAGAGATTTGAGTATGTTGTTTATGATTTCTCCAGGACCCAACTGCTGATCCTTCTCTCTTTGCTCCTAATCTAATTGCTAATTATCCCCTCCATTTGAATAATATTATGGGAAATGGAAGCCATGAAATCTGCATTAGGAAATTTTGCTACTCATTGATAGCTCTTGCCAGAAGGGAGATTAAAGCTATTATATTCCTCAGCCTAAGGAGATGGTGTAACCCAACAAAAGGCATCCTCTTTGCTCAGAGTAAGATTCAATGTCAAAAAAATCTTTGGGATCAAGAATTGGTCCATGGTTTGAGCACTGTGGACAGTAATTGTGTTGAATTTTATATAGAGAGACTTCTGTATGTAATGCACTTGTAGCTAAAATAACCTCAAAATTTTAAAACAGATTTTTAAAAATCGGTTAAAATTGATATAGATTTTTATTTTAAATACCACTTCCCATCTAATTACTATTTTCAAAAGCCCCTAGACTTCTGTTTTTCATTTGTCTTCTCTTTAAAAAATCCTTTGCTGTGTGCCATGTATGTCTAATACTTCTTGGGTAATATGCATTTAATAAGGTATATTTCCTTAAGTGTAACATTTGGAAAGCTCTAGCTGCAATTTACCATTTATATCACACACATCTGATGCTATTTTGACCTGGCAATTACATACACTTCCTTCTTTAATTTCTTGGGAAAAAATAATAATGAGACAAATTGGGGTATGTTCAAATTAACTTTCAAGTTTTTCCCAGTTGAGTGAACTGAGCAAGAACTCCTATAAGCATTTCCTTGTTAGAGCTACATAAAACTTTCTCATCCATTTTTCATAGTCAAGAAATGTCCTTTTAGCATTTTTCATATGTTTCTTGGCCATTATTCTGTCTTCTTTGGGGAAGTTTGTGTTCCTGTCCTTTGCCCACTTTTTGATAGGGTTGTTTGATTTGTCTTTGCTGATTTTCTAGAGTTCTAAAAAGATTCTAGTTATCAGCCCTTTATCGGATGTGTAGCTTGCAAAAATTTTCTCCCATTCTGTGGGTTGTCTGTTTGTACTCTTGACAGTTTCTTTGGCTGTACAGAAGCTTTTTAATTTGATCGGGTCCCACTTATTTATTTTTGTTGCTGCTGTGATTGCCTTTGGGGTCTTCTTCATAAATTCTTTGCCTAGGCCAATGTCTACAAGAGTATTTCCAATGTTTTCCTTTAGAATTCTAGTGGTTTCACACCTAAGGTTCAAGTCCGTTGCCCAGCGTGAGTTGATTTTTGTGAGAGGTGAAAGGTGTGGGTCCTGTTTCAGTCTTCTACATGTGGCTATCCAATTTTCCCAGCACCATTTATTGAATAAGGATTCTTTTCCCCAGTGTATGTTTTTGTCTGCTTTGTCGAAGATTAGATAGCTATATGAGGCTGGTTTTATATCTGGGTTCTCTGTTCTGTTCCACTGGTCAATGTCCCTGTTCTTATGCCATTAATTAGCTGTTTTAATTACTATAGCCTTGTAGTATAGTTTGTTCAACATCTCTAATCATCAGGGAAATGCAAATCAAAACTACAATGAGATATCACTTATCTCCAGTGAGAATGGCCTTTATTAACAAGTCCCAAAACAATAAATGTTGGCATGCATGTGGAGAGATAGGAACATTCCTACATTGCATGTGGGACTGCAAACCAGTTCAATCTCTGTGGAAAGCAATATGGAGATACCTTAAAGCGATACAAGTAGATCTACCATTTGATCCAGCAATCCCATTACTGGGCATCTACCCAAAAGAACAAAAGTCACTCTATGAAAAGGACACCTGCATTTGAATGTTTATAGCAGCCCAATTCACAATTGCAAAGATGTGGAAACAATCCAAGTGCCCATCAATACATGAGTGGATTAAGAAATTGTGGTATGTGTATACCATGGAGTACTATTCAGCTATAAGTAACAACAGCGATATAGCACCTCTTGTATTTTCTTGGCTAGAGCTGGAACCCATTCTATTAAGTGAAGTATCCTAAGAATGGAAAAATAAGTACCACATGTACTCACCAGCAAATTGGTATTAACTGATCAACACCTAAGTGGACATATAGGAATAACATCTATCAGGTGTCAGGCAGCTGTGCGAGGAGGGGATGGGTATATACATACATAATGAGTGTGACGCACACCAACTGGGGGATGGACACACTTGAAGCTCTGACTCGAGGGGGGAGTGGGGGCAAGGGCATATACATAACCTTAACATTTGTACCCCCATAATATGCTGAAAAATCATTTAAAAAAAAAAGAAATGTCCTTTTAAATGTCCAATGTCAAGTTCATTGCTTAAATGCTAACATTAGTTCAATAAACCACTCTGCAATGGGACTAGACATATTTCTTCTTGAATATTACATGTCAGAAGAGGTATCAATTAACCCCAGCTCCACTGTACACAAATTTGGGACTTTTGTCAATTCATCCAATTACTATTAGCTTTTGTGTGTATGTTTACATGAAAATAATATTATCTGTTCTGCATACACCACAAGGTTACTTTAAGAATCAAATGAAACAATATATATGAAAATGTTTTGAAGTATAAAAAGAATTTTACAACTATGATAAACTGTTCTTGTTGATCTCTGAAGATTCATTTCATTAAAACTAAATGTCTAAATGTCTAGAAATGAACATGATCTTATTAAATAGTATGAGATATATGAAACTTGTATAATTTGGTGTTTTTCAATTATAAAAGCTGACCATCAAACGCACAAATCAATTCAGGATATACTACAAATTAAATACAATGTATCATAAGCAAGAAATATAATAGCTGCTTAGAGAAGCAAATAATCAGCATAAACTTGAATAATCAGAGACAGCTTCATAGACTTATGCTGGGCCATGAGAAATCAATAGCATTTGAGTAATTGGACAGAATTTGAATAAATGGGAGCAAAAGGGCGAGGTAGAGGGATAATATTCAGCAGAGGAAACAGCAGGACCAAAAAGCTGAAATGTCAAAATGAATGAGCCACTTTTGAGGTGACATGGACAGACTCTATTAAAAAAATTTAAAACTATCTCATTCTTATCCTTGCACAGATTTGAATCCCTGATTTTTTCTACCCAAAGGAATATGTGGAAGAATTCAGGACCAACACATCATTAAGGGACACTTTGTTCTCAAGCACCCAAGACCTCCTGTCTCTCATTGCTCTTCTACCGAAAGCATCATAAGACCATTTTTGGCAGCCTGTCAACATGATGCTTGTCGCCACACTAATTAAAGTATCTATGACTAGAAAGGCAATGATAAAAATGACAATCAGATGTTTCAAATTTAATCTCTGATAGTAACTTCCCCAAACACAAACTTCAGAATTTATAAATCAGGAGAAAAATGTGTTCATTTTTTCAAATCAAATACAATATTGTGACTCTGATTTACCTGATTTGGACAGCACTAGTTATCATTGGCCAGGGGAACTCTGGCATAAAAAGGAAGCAAAGATAGAAAAAAAAAAAAAAAAGAGGAAACAGAGAATGTACTGTCATGGTGACGTTTAGGATTATCATATAACTGGAGACAACCATGGAATCAAGTCTTGCTCATAAAATTTGTCATGGCTATCAGAAACCTAGAAAGAATATGCACATGGCATGCCAAAGTACCTTTGTAGTGTGCTCTTGGGATCCTTTTCCCCAGTGGAGGAGAGCTCACCCACGCTGCTCCCTCTCCCTCAAAAGAGTTCCAGGATTCTTCATGAGGAAGTCTTATCACTGCAGGATGAATCACAAAGTAGCTGTGATGATACTGAATTACTTTTGTACTGCCTCTCACTGTCTGTCTCCCTACTGCTTTTAAGCTACAACTGAATTACTTCTTATTAAGCAAAGACTTCATCTTGAACTAATTTTACTCTCATAATCCCTCTATCCCAGCACCCACTGATATGTTCACTTAACAAAAATTTACTTGGTACCCATGATGTTCCAAGTGCTTTTTAGGGGACTTATGATGATACAATACCTGATATTGGAAATATTTTATTGAGGTCGCTGTACACTTTGAATATTATTTCATTTGTCACTATGTGAAGGCACCTTGTTTTATTGTTTACCACCTTCTTAACTTTTGAAGCACTAAATTTTGTTTAAAGGCTTCCATTTTACTGATAGCATTGATATCAGGAAGATTTACCAAGTTCCTCTACATGAACCTCATGCCATTTCAAGTTTGGCATGGAATCACTGAAGATAGGTATAGAGATGGAAGACACAGGACCTAGTAGCTGCTACCTTCCTTCTTCACATCTTGCTGTTGGCATAACCGAAGACAGATGGTTGAGGACCAGTATCAGGCCTTCTAGGGACTCATAACCACTACACCTGACTCATGGATTCCACTTCAGCACTAGCTCCTTCATCAGAGACAAACAGGAGGCTTTGGTGAATAAATCGAATAGTTTCCTACCACAAAGAGATTTGCCTTTCAATGGAGTGGAGACAAATTTCCAAAAAATGGCATTAAAATATTAAATCTTCATTAAATACAACATAACCTTATAATAAATTATAGCCCCATGGAAGAACACTACTGTAGGAAGGAAATTATTATTCCAATTTCACAGCTATTTGCCTGAACTGGAAGAGAATTGGTTGAATCTCAGTCAAGCCATGAGCATTACAGCAATTTCACTCTTTTATACTTATGTACATACTATTTTCTTTCCTAGAAGTACCACTTCTCTTGAATTGGAGAACTCAACTTAGAGGTTAGCCTCCAGTTGAAGCTTTTCCTGACCTTCCTAAGGCAGAGAATAATGCTCTTTCTTCTGCCTTTTATTACAGACTTTCACTGGAACACTGTTTATTTGTCTTAATGTTCATTTCAACTCAGTTCTAAACTCCTGAGGACAAAGACATCTTTATGTTTGTTTCCTTAGTGTCAGGCTAATAGCAGGGATTCAGTACTTGTTTGTGAAATAACCATTGTCATGGTCACATGAAGTAAGTGTCTAACATTAAATGGACAAGGGACAGGAACTCGTAACTGTTTGTCCATGTCCCCAGTGACTGCTCCAGCTAGGAAGAGATGAGAGTAACCAATACTATTTATACCAATATGTTGCTAATGTCAATTCTGGATAAAATGGATGTCAAGGGTAGCCTTAAAATGAAAAGGTATCCATTCATTCAGGTGGGTATTCAGTAAACATTTACTGATTAATCACTACATGCCAAAAGGCAAGATAAATGACACAGTCCCTGCTCTCAAGGAGACAAGAAAATAAATCATTAGGATATAGGGTACTAAGTATTGAGCACTGGAACAAGAGAAACATCTCCTCCAGACCACGTAAGTCAAGAGGGATTCTCTGAGGGGTTATGCCCTATGCCTTTGACAGATGCATAGACCTTCAGTGTGAAGAAGGTACAGAAAGCATCCTAAGTAAATGGAAAAGCCATATGAATGTTCAGTGTTAGAACATTCTTCTGTGGTCCTGGAAGTAGTTTGAAATAGCTGGATTTGATATAGCTGTTTTTTTCTCCTGAGGAGTAAAGACAGAATAGGGAAAAGAGTTTTCCCTGGTTATAAGCTTGTGAGGGGAAAGTATAAATGCACTTTAATGAGCCTCATGAAGGCACTAATTTAGTGAGTTCTAACTGCATACTCCAACTAAGTTCTTACTGGGCAATTTTGCCCAAATCAGAGAGTCTGGGATAGGCAGTCAAATTGTATATATACCTTGAGGATTTTTCTTTTAAGATTTAGGACAATTATACTAATCCTATTTATTAACACTTTTAAAAGTTAATTATATTAAAAATCCACAAGGCAGATAGATTAAACATTTTTATGTAGATGTTAAAAATTAATATTTTAAAACTTTCTTTAAGTCTAGAAAAAAGACAACTGATTTTAACATGTATTGCTAGTTTGGAGAAAAACACATTTTGGTAAAACAGATTATCTATTATAGTTCTTGAGCACTTTATATTGCCCAGATGTGGCTATAGTCTAATACAGTTTTATCTTCATGGGTGAGTGATTTGATTTAGAACAAAATTAAACTGTCCATAAGAAACTTCAATAGTAATTTCCTGGACTGAACTTAATCTAAATTCAACTTTGTGAGAAATGCTACATTTCTGCTAACTCTAATTCCAATCTTTGTCTTTGGATTCCTAAATCAGCATTACCTCCCTCTAGAGTACGGCTGTCACTTTACCAAATCCATGTACAGGAGACCTACTTATTTCTCTGAGAAAATCATGGAACTCAGGAATAGTCTTATTTCCAAAACAATACCCACAGAGAAGATACAGAATTTCCAAAGGGTATTATAATTGTTCAAAAGGCAGAAAGAGTTATAAATCAGTTCCAGTGGTAGAACAAACCTCCACATTATACATACAAATAGAATCATTTGTAATCTGTGCTAGGACTTTCAAAAGTCTCAAAACTATATCTGTAAAATTTTAATGGATAATGAAAGCAAAGAAAATTGTGTACATTTATTTACATCAAGTGAATTCAAACACTTAAGAATCTCCCAGAGCAAAACTCTACACTAGGTTTCCAGTGGTACACAGAGATGAGCCCAGCACAGCCTTAGTGCTCAAAGGCCCTTCTGTGTATAAGAGCTGATGATATCTCCCTCACTGAATGTCTCTTCATTATAAATGTAAAATGCTTATCCTCTGAATAAGCTCTCTTTCCCACCCCCATGTCAACATGTAAATAGTTCAAGGCCTTTTGAAAAGACAAAATGTAAGTAACTGTGATGAACTAGAATTAAGATATGCTGACTAGTTGTTTCCGAAGTTCATTTAGTATGTCATCCAGGAATTTTCTTAACAGGCAAAAAAGGGAAAACAAAACAAAACAAAACAAAACAAAAAACAAGCAAAAGTCAATGACAACAACAAAAAACCTCACAGAGTTAACAGGACTATCAGTAAGTAAAGGTTGTTGGATATAAAAGGGAAAGTAGTTTCTTTTTAAATCAGCAACAAATCTGCAATATGCAGTGTTGGGATGCAGATGAAGGAAGTACACAAAAAAGGAGAATTTGTTAAATTTAGAGATTTCTAACCAAAAGTCCTACATTGACAAATATATGAGAAAATGTTTTGCGGAAAAAATGCCACACATGTCTAAGTGTCAAGATATTTCCAAAACATTAATTCTTACCACCTATTTGAGATCATCATTTGAGCATCATTTCTGCCATTGGTGAAGAAAGGTGCCAATTGCCTAGGGCTATGAAGCTTGTCACGATGTGGACCAGGACTAAAATAGGATTCCTGGCTCTCTGGATTTCTGATATCCAATTCTGCAGACTTCAGCCTTCCATTAGATACTCTGCAAGTTAAACAGTTCTCATATCAGTTTATGCCCATTGCTTAAATACCGTGTCAACTCTTCAAGTGCTGTAAGTACCTAGTGCCGAGGGATCTAATATGTCCTTCAGGGCTAGTACCTACTATTGTGTGAAGTTAGGTGGTAGTAAGAGCACTAAAACTCTCATTTCTACGGATATTTCATATCATAGCACTAGTGTTAATGTCTTATTGAAAGAAGACTTAGTTGCATATCGACTGAGGAGTCCCAAATATATCTTTAGATAGGAAATTAAATTTTCAGTGTTGATGAAGTAAATCAATATTTACACAATATCAACACAGTTTGTTAAAATAAAAACTAAAAGAAAAAGGCAAACAGCTGGAAGGAGGTAGACATGTGTGCATAAGTGTACTTCTGTTGGAGTAGAATTTGTTTTACATCCTCCTACATAACCAATTCACTTTCCATGAAATTGAATGATTGTTTGCTATGGAATACACATGGCATAGAGAAGTGCTGCGTATTTAGATGTTTTTGGTATTAAGGAGAAAAAAAATTATGCTTAGAAATATGTTTCTCGTTGGTATGACTGAAATATATGGAAGTTAATAGAAGATTGAAAATTGAACACAGGAAAATAATATAAAGAATGTAGATGGATGGCAGGAAGAAAGAGAAAAAGGGGAAAGATGAGGTGGCGAGGGAATGTGTGTTAGAATAAAAGTACTGTTCACTCAGTAGCTATTTATGAAGACAGTACAATTCCTGGGAGCTGTTTTAGATACTGGACAAAATATCGCAGATCTGACATTCTAGTGAGCGGAGAAAGAAAATAAATAGGCATAAATTGTATTATGTGTCAGAAGGGCGATAAACACTATGGCTATATTGACATTTTAAATAGGATTGGCTTAACATTTTAGATAATTAGAAAAAATTAAAGTTTTGAAGATGGCTTAAAATAGAAATTGTTTGCCCATGATCAGATATCTAGACAGCAGCACATAGTTCATAATAAAAAGGATTTCCACTAGGTGTTCTTTAAAGCATCATGCCCTAGGTCCCAAGAAACAATCTAAAATAGTACTTTATAATAAAACTGCTATCAAGGTAACTCACAGACTTTATAGAGGGATATTTCTTTGTACAGTCTTTGAAGTAGTAACTGTGGCCTTCCCCTCTCATCTCCAAATCCTCATGTTCAAAGCCTTTTTACTTTGGGTCTTACTAGCAGGATTTGATAGCTTTATATTCACTGCATAGAGCCCTGTAGCTCTGTGATAGTTGATTAAAGAATGAACAGGTAAAGGTAATGAAATGACACCACAAAGGGAACCTCACCAAGGGAAGATGACATACAATTCAGCAGACCATTAAATTGCCTTTCTTGATTTGTTCCAATAATATACATACAATCTCAGTGCCACATGTTCTATATTGCTAATGTGTATCTGAAGCTCATTCAGGTTTACTTTATTTCTTTTTTTAATATTCAACTTTGGGCGGGGTGTAGTGGCTCACGCCTGTAATCCTGGCAGGGTGTAGTGGGTCACGTCTGTAATCCTGGGAGGCCGAGGCAGGAGGATTGCTTGAGGTCAGAAGTTCGAGACCAGCCTGAAAAAGAGTGAGACCCCATCTCTACTAAAAAATAGAAAAATTATCTGGGTGTGGTGGCATGCACCTGTAATCCCAGCTACTCAGGAGGCTGAGGCAGGAGAATCACTTGAGCCCAGGAGTTTGAGGTTGCTGTGAGCTAGGCTGATGCTGTATTACTCAAGCTCAGGTGACAGAATGAGACTTCATCTCAAAAAAAACAAAATAAAAATTAAAAAAAAAATAATTTTCAAATTTGTTTAAAATTCTCTTCAAGCAAAATAATGTGCCTAGCAGAGTCTTTGGCATGATCACATCCTTTTATACTGTAAACCAAAATTTCTTCCAAATTTACATAGCATTTTACATCTCTAATATTTGGATTGGCAGAAGAAACTGTTGCACATTCATTCAGTCATATAACAACATATATTGAGGCTTTATACTAGCAAGGCACTGTGCTAAGTTCTAGGGATCTGGAGATAAAAGACCCATTCTTTCCAAATATAGAAGGAAGATAGGCAAGTGTGCAATCATAACAGGTTACTAAGTGCTATTATAGAAATATGCATAGCGTGAAGAGAGGATGGTACTTTACTGACTCAGTATGGGGCATTGGGCAAAGATTCCTAGAAACTAGAAACTATTACCTCCCTGTAGGAGGACAATCCCATGATCTGCCCTTCTGTTAGAATGCAGGACATCCTCCTACCATTATTCCTTCCATGTTGGAAGTCTCCGGTATTAGCATGAGTGCAAGGTGGGATGGATACTCACCCTGAGAAGGCAAGTGATTCTTTGGGGTGAATGCTATGTCTCCAAATTCGGAGAACCTGTGAACAAAGTGGATTACCATGATATAAACCCAACTCTTAGAGGGGCAGCAGGTGGTCTCAGGCAATATTACTCAGTGCGCAAAGTCCCTGCGTGACCCACTGAACTTCATAGTACCTTTGCAGCTCATTACTAGAGCATTTATGAATTCCTTGCATGCCCCACACACCATACAGAGACAGAGTGCTGTTTCAGGCTTGCTGTTTACTCAAATCCCACTCCACTGCTATGTTGTTTCCCTGCACCATATTGTAAGTGGCCACTTACGCGTGCAGAGTTTCTCCCGTGACACAGGAAGTGTGACGACAGTCAAGCCCCCCACTCCCAGGGTGGTATGGAGAGGGGATAAGGAAGGAATGCATTTTATTTTCTGGATTCCCATACTATATGTACAGATGATTCCATCTAAAAAGAAAGGGAAGGCAAGAGCACTCACTTCTGTCTCTTACCTTGCTGCCTCCCTTCTATTGTCTTTTAAAGAAACAGGGGGAAGCTTTCCACTTTCTCTTTCTGTCTAGCTGGGCCTTTGCTTAAATAAAACTCCATGGCCAAGTCCCCCAGATCCACCTTGTTATATGAAATGAAGAGCTTTGAAATTTAGAAATCTCTTTTCTAATTCTACAAAGCTGGGGTCTTTTAAAGACTACCGTCTTGCTACATTTGTTGGTAACTGTCCCATGGGTACTTGTTGGCACTTTCCCTGGGGAAATGCACATCCTGTCTCAGTGTTGCAGGTAGAAGGTAACAAGAGAATGGGATATACAGGGGGAACAACAAATTAGTTTAATATTCACAAAATATTATCCCTGTACCGCTGGGAAAGAATGAGGCCCAAAGGATTCAAATGTATGGTAATTGAATAGGTAAATGAAAAGAAGACTAGATATGCAGGTTTATAGATATCCCCAGGTTTGATTGGTCAGACAGTCTGATGAGATCTTGAGCAAGGATATTCCAGTGGTATGGGGAAAAGCAAGCATCACAGATCTTTGGGAATTAATTATCTGTAGGTAAGGAAAGAGCTCTCTTCAAGGTGTGTATAAGTAATTACCCTGTCACTGCAGGTGTGAAAGTTAGTCAGGAGAAAGCAGGGATGGGAAGAAGGTGCATAAGTTCAACTGGGTTCAGGGAAAGCACTAATCTAACCTCAGCAAAGAGAAACAGCTGGATAAGTCATGTGCTTTCTGACAGAAAAAAGATAAGCCTTCTTCAGTATAAATAAAGGAATCATCTGAAATAAACAAAGAAAACAATTCCACATGTTAGACCACACTGAACTATCTGAATAATTTTCACTATTCCATGATCTGGAGTTTCCTTCAAATGCTTAATAGTTTCTTCCTATGTCTGCAACAGTCTGGGACTATTTGAGTTCCATGAGGAGTCAAGGGGTCAAATGCACGCCGTTCTAGGTCAGGTGCATGTGGGACACTAGGAGGCCCTGGGAAAATGAAGTATAATGAGGAAAAGAGAATACCACTATTATCAAAATTAATAAATTTTGTCTGTAAGAGTGAGGACTTTTGAAATCAAAGGTACTGAATTCATTATAATGCCTCATAGCTTGAGGAGCTCAGAACATACATCAATAGGGTGTTTGCAATGATCTTAATTCTTGTTATAAAATGACAATTAAAAGAAAATAAACATTTTAAAGTATGGAAGCTATTTTTGCTCAAACAATATAGAAGAGATGTAGGCAAAGTAAAAGACACACAGAGGATTTCTTACAAACATTTCTACTACTAGAATGACTGTGTGTGTTCTATAAAACTTTCATATATATTTACTTGTAATAAACCTGTAGGGGTCTCGTTGCTACCTTCAGATTTCTTCAAACTGGGACAACTGGGAGGAAGTTTGCCTCTCATTCCTCCCTCCTTCCCTAAGCATGAAGGTTTTTCTTTTCATTTTTTCTTTTTTGAAAGGGAGGATGCTCTACTTGCCCCTTTGCTCCTACTTCTGATTGAGGTATATTTCTTTACCCTAAACCACCCTGACCAGTAAGAGTCAGTCATCCAGGGAGTTACCCAGGCTAAGCCCAGAGGAATGAGGCAACAGGGCCAGGGTCACCCAATTATTGGCTTGAAGTGGAGAAAGGAAATTGGGGTTTTGGGGTGTGTGGGACCAAACACAGGTAATAATATCCCAACACATTATTCTGCCATGCTATGGTTTGTGCAGTGTTTATACACAACAGGGAAGACAGGGATGAGAAAAGCCTTAAATAAAAGATACCCCATAAGAGATAGAAGAAGGAGAGAATAAAATGATACCATAGCATAGACAATGATTACAAATAATTTTCTCCTCTCTCACTTTTTGCTGTCATGCCTGGAGTCTCCTCTGTTGGTTGTGTAATTGGGACTGACATCACTTGTCCTTTGTACCATTACGTGCATACATGAATGCCAAATTAGGTCTACACATATTGCCAAGAGAAATGAGAAAAGAAATACCTTAGAAAACACAGTGATGCATGCTTTTTTCGGTTTGTTTTTGATTTTTTTTTTTTTTTTGGTGAATGAAGTCATTTGGATCTGCCCACACTTTGGCATGTTAGCTTATTTTTGGTGCCACATGAGTCAGTGAAGATGAGAATAATAATTTGTTTGAGTGGATATGATAATGTGTTGTAACGCATTGCCTTGGAAGCAAGGTGGCTGTCTATGTATGAGAGTGTACCATTACGACAGAACAGCGTGGACATTTATGGACTCCAGAAGGAATTTGTATGTTTGGATTGATGAAGTGAGAGGAAATCTCTTTTAGGTTTCTGTTCCAAGTACTATATGGGGTGGGGGGAAGAGGACAGAAAGGAGATGGGAGAGAAGAGAGGACAGAGGAGGGAGAAAGAGAGTAAGGAGAAGGTCCTAACAGTGCTATTGTAGAGGGAGTGTGAGGAGAATCAAGGCTGGAGATCACCAGCCTCTGCGCCAGTAGTCAGGCGTGAGGGGAGATTCCAGCCTTGGCCATCTAACAGCTGAGCTCCCTGCCAGCAGCCAGAGTCAACAGAGTAATGTGCGATAAAACATCCAGAAAGGCTGAGGGCCAAGCAGGAGGATGCAGAGGCCTGAGAGCTTTAAAAGACATGGAAAATATTGACAATCTCAAAGCTGAGAAAGATCATAAATCTGAATAGAAAAATCTCAGGAAAAGATCCAAGCCAAAGAAGCAACTCATCTCATCGTAAAACTTAAAACGAGGTGATGGAATGAAGATTTCTATAATTTAGAAAGGAAAACAATTCTTTAAAAAGGAAAATGTATATTTTATATCCGGAAGGCAGAGAAACAGGTTTCATTTTTGATTTTTTTTTTAATCTTCTTTTTCTCTCTCCCTGTGCATATTTTTCTCTGTCATCATCTGGCCTCACATAAAACAGCTGCTCACATGAAACTTTTGGGTTGTAAATCTTACTGAGGACCCTGCAGCTTGCTATTCAGATCTAGGTAGCACGGATACTAATCTAGTACTAGATCACCAAAAACAAAGTAACATCCTACTGAGTCGGTCACATGATTGCCTTAGTTACCTGGAGATGACTTCTGCAGGCTTTCTGAGAGGTTTTCTGAATATTCACAAGTACCTTCCTCTCAGTTTGGTTTAATACTGAGAAGTAGGTGGAAAAACCACCTTTGGGAACTGGTACGTCTTGATCTTCAGATTTTCATACCTTCAAAATGTCCCTGCTGTATTTTCCAGTGAACAATCACAATTATAGCCTACCAGTGTCAGCCTGACCATGATGGATGAAGCCAGCCATCCGTTGCTCTGCACATGCTGAGGATTTAAAACCTGAGCAGCAGATGGAGTTCTGGATGCTTCCAGAATCCTCTTTCTGTTTGTCTCCACAGCTCCTGCTTCCAGCCTTGGCTTCCTGCCCCCTTCCTCTTCTTGGATTTTTACCCTGGATTTTTATTTTTCTATATCTTAGTTTGGAATACATGATCATGTTACTATATTCTTGGGCTTCCTGGTCAGATCTTGGTACTTCACACTCTTGGAATTTCTAACAACTTTGGATTAAAGATATTTCCACTGTTGGTCAAGCCAGATGGAACCTGCAGCTTTGCCAGAGAAGAGGGATTAAGAAAGATTTAAACCAAAGTAGTACCAATTTCCCTAAACACATCTACTTTTGATGAGAGCACCTGAGAGGCTAATGGAAAAAATAGGATAAATGAAATATATTTTATTCAATAATAAAGGTAGAATTTTATTTTCCTGATATCTAAAATACTTCTTATAATGCCTTTTTAATAATGAAATATGTATTCTTTCCTCCTCTCCAGCAAGAGAGACACATTAGAACAAATGCAAGTAGCTGTCATCTCCTTCTCTAGAGCAGTAAGTTTAGATATCTTGAAATTTATTGGAGACTTTACGTAGAAAAGCAAATTCCTTTAGATCCATTGAAAAGGTCGATGGGAGGGCTACCAGAATTATTGAAGGTCACTTTTTTTTAGGAGGAATTGAAGGGGGATGGGTGTCATTAGAGCCTAAGTGTTTTGTGGATTTAAAAGAGAGGAGAGGGAATAAAGAGATGTTGATCAAAAGGTACAAAGTTTCAGTTAGAAGAGATAAGCTCTGATGATCTATTGTACAGCCTGATGACTATAGTTAATAATAATGTATGTTTAAAATGGCTAAGAGAATAGATCTTAAATGTTCTCACTACACAACAATGATAAGTATGAGAGGAGATGAATATATTAATTAGCTTGATTTAATCATTTCATAATGTATGCATATACTAGAACACTACATTGCATACCATAAATATATACAATTTTTAATTAAACCTTGACACAGCTGAAAACGTTTGTGATAGATAGATTCCAAAGAAAGAAGGATGATGGTTTTAAGGTTCCTGAGATGGAGAATACTAAAGTATCCTACAGAGTACTCCTGAAGTCAGCTGGTACCCATGAGAGAGATTGTGTATAGGAACCAAAAGAAATGCAAGCTAAAGTTTGCAAACTTACAAACCAAAGCATTGAAAGAAGGAGATGAGTTTGATCCTGATGGGAGAGGCCTGTGCAGGGATCTGCAACATCAAGAATCACTGTAGTAGTCCATCAGCAGGACCAGGTTTTGTGGCAAGAGCATGCAGCACTGAGCAGCAATGATAAATGGGTCAGACTCCCTTTTGTAGCTCCACTTGGGCATGGAAGCAAGAGTGACCCTGCATCATTCTGACCGAAAGCCTTCAAAGTATTTCTTTCCTAACTTTTAAATAAAATATTTCTAACATCTACAGAAGATTAATATAATGAACATCTGTACCTACTAACTAGATTTATCAAATTGTAACATTTGCAACATGTTGATGCAATATTCTTTAAATAAATCATTACTGATATGTTTCAACTCCCTCTGTTACCACCCATTCTTTTCTCTTTTCCCCATATTTGTCATTTCTACCCATGTTTTCATATTTTTACTGTGCATGAATGTCTTTATCAATAGTATATATTATTTTAATATTTAAAAATATGTGTATTTTGCTGGAAACACCACATTTCTCTATGCATATATCATTCCTCAAACAACTTGTTTTTGCTTACCTTTGTTTTTGAGGTTTACTCATGTTAATATATGTACAATTCTCATAATTGTTAAACATTCCATTTGTGATAGAGTCTGACTTCATTGTTGATGTTTCACTGTGGACAGTTTTCAAGTCCCACCACTCTCCCTTACCCTTCTGCTCCCCATCTGAGCAAGCTGATAAGAAAGACCGGTGCTCCCTTCTTTGGCACAAATATTCCAGCCTTTTTGTGTGTATGAGAACACTCACTCCCCAAGCAGGTAAAGGGTTGACCCTTGTCGTTAGGAGTTAACCGCCAGAGAAACCCCAATCTCCTTCCCCTACACTCTCAAAAATCATTGTTTAACCAGATTAGGAGCCTTCCCTGCTCTCCCCAGAAACCCTCATTATATGAGTAATAAACTTTTCGTATACTCTTGGTGTGTATGGCAACATAAGTCTAGACATTGGATCCAAATTTTGGGTGGGGAAGTCCATCCCGCTCCTGTGAGTTGACTACAGTGTTATCTTGCAAATATATCACAATTTTTTGCATCTATTTTCTGTCTGACGAACAATTAGTTTTCCTCAAAGTTTACATTTATAAAACAATGCAACAATGTATGCTCTTGTGCATGTTACCTTATGGTACAATGCTAGGTGTTATCCAGGGTTTATCCCCAGGAGTGGGATCACGTCTTCAAATTTAGTAGATGCTGACTTTCCTAGAGAGTGCCAATTCCTCTTGAAAGTGGTTGTGCCAATTTAAATTCTCCTTAGCAGTTATTAGAGCTCCTATTGTTTCGCATCTTTGTCACACTTTTAAAATTTTTGTTAGATCTGATGGGTGTGAAAGATACTTTATTGTGATTTTAACTTGTATTTCCCTGATTACTTTTAATGTTGAACATCTTTTCATTAGTTGTTGGGCTTCAGGCTTCTCCTTCTGTTAAGTGCCTATTTAAATCCTTTGTCCATTTTTCTATTGACTTTGGATCCTGATTCAAACTGAAAATTTGAAAGCGGTTTTTATGAAGAAATCAAGGAAATTTGAACCCAGACTATATATTTGAAAATATTAAGAAATTACTGTTAATTGTTTAAGTGTGATAATGGTACTGGATGTTATGTTTTTAATACGATTCCTTACCTTTTAAGCATACATACTGAAATATTTATAGATGAAATACTGTGATTCTCAGTTTAGAGGTGGAAGGAGTGTAGATAAACATGATCAGGAATGGATTGTGATTATTAGAGATAGATGGTTGGTATATGGGAGTCATTATGCTATTTTCTCTACTTTTTAAAAGTTGTTTAGAATTTCTTATAATAAAAAGTTAAAATAAGATTGACAAATAAAAAAGAGAAAGGGCACAAATAAAATTAGGAATAGTAAAGGGTACATAAGGACAGAAAAACTGAAGATTAAAAGTTAATATTAGGATTGTTACCTTAATTCAATACATTTGAAAATTTAGATGAAGACAATAATCTTATCCAAACATACATGATTCTGAAATTGATTTAGGAAGAAATAAAGAACTTTACAAAATAATCATTAAAGAATAAATAAGAAATCAAAAGATTTCCTGTCCTCTATCAAAAAGAAACATCATACATTAATTTTATCACACATCTAAGACGTTAATAATCTTCATCTTACATAAACTATCTCAGTGAATGAACATAGGTAAAGCTTTCAGATTCATTTTATAAGGTTTGTATAATATAATCTTAATACCAAGACAAGACTATAATAGTTCAAGTTAAGAAAATTTTAAGCCAATCTCACTTTTATATAAAATTCAGTATTAAAAAAATATATATATATCACAAGTAAGGAGGCTCATCTGAGGGATTCTTGGAAGTTTTACTATTTAAAAGTCTGCTAATGTAATATACTCATTTATAAATTAAGGGATAAATCATTCATATAATTTTTCAATTGGTTTAAAAAAAAGCATTTGATAAAATTTCTCATTCATGATTTTAAAAATGTCCACCATCTTTGAGTCTATTATGTCATACTTGAGGTCTGGGTCAAATCAATACTACAAGTGAGCTCAGCAATTTTTCTGGCATATCAATCTACACAAATTAACAGTGTTCCTCTATATTAGCAATAACTAGATAATGTAATAGAACAAAGATCATATTCCCAATAGGAAGAGACATCTCTCCATGTATCTCTCTATGCCTACACATGCATGCACAAATGCTACATACACACAATTTAATATAAATGGGAGCTATGGTACATACTTTTATTTATTTATTTTTGCTGATCGACATGTCACAGAGCTCTTTACATGTTAGTAAATGTAAATATAATCATCTATGTTAATGATCACATCAAATTATATTGTAAAGGTATCCAATAACCAAAGTTCTATTAGTTGATATTTAGGTTATTTCCAGGTTTATCAATATTATAGACAGCACTGTGTTGAATATCCCCATTTAATAAACTTTTTGGATTTGTCAGAAATATCTTTAGAGTAAATGTGTGGACTCATCTTGAACCATTTAATTATCTCAGGACACAATTATGGCCACGTTTTTAAATTTTTCAAATTAATCACTGTGAGTTCTGCCACTTTATCACAAAGAAATCTAGTGTGTCTATTTTGAGAACCTTCTGTCCTTTCTTTACATGTCTGAGAACCCAGAGATTTTCTCGGTTCTGCTTTCTACGTACCAGGCTGAGAGATAATTGGAAAATTTGATATGGCAACTATCACCTTTGTATATTTAGCTGCTTCTGGGCATTTAAGACTGGCCCTGCCCATCTCTTGCTAAGGTTCTCTTTCTCCATGCACCTAGTCACTGGTCTTCTTTTAGTTCTTAGTACAAACTGTGAGCTCTCCTGCCACAGAGCATTTGCTTTTCCCTCTGTCTGAGTTGTTCTCCACCTCCACCTCCCTCTCCTGATCTCTTTGCTAGGTTAACTCCTAATTATTCATCACACCTTAGTCTTAAGTACACCTTTCTAAGGGAAGATTTTACACTCATTCCCTGGCTATATTACCCTTAAACACAAACAAGAAGGGCCCCTGCCCTGGCCTCATACTTGAAAGGGCCCTTTATATCAAACACACACACACACACACACACACACACACACACACACACGCTTTTATTAAATAACCAGGCGCCCCTGTCACTTGCGATCTTATTCTGCACTCAGCATTAGTACGACACCACCTATAATCATAAATATCAGCTCTGTTTAGCCAATACCAACCAGAATGCAAGAAACACTCCTTCAAATATCTTGTCCTATGTTCCTAAAATAAAAGGTTTCATTTCATTCGTATTGTGAACGTTTATGTTATGCTGCACCTTACATTGAAGATGGAAATAGCTAGGAAACGTGGGGAGAATTTTAGCCATGAAAATGCTTAGGTAAGTAAAAAGTCAAATTAATTAGCGTGTCAAGTCCTTCCTCTCAGATTCCATGAATGCAATAGAGTCTTACATAAGTATCATTTCCTGGTAGTGTACGGCATCCATTTTTTTTTGTTTCTCTTTATATTCCAATTTATGGTTTGAAAGTAGTTATGAATTAGCACCGTATTTGCCAAAGTTGCAAATGGTAGCTGAGGAACATTTTGCCATGTTAAACAGTTCATATTATTCTTATCTTGCATACATGTAGATCTAGATACACAGGAAGTGCAATACAAATGTTTTTATGTTGGTAACTAGGAGGATATTTAATATTAGAATTGTAAGTTTTTAATTATATAAGTTAAGATAATTTAATTAAATTTAAATTAAACTATTTCAGATTTATTTAAATATTTTATTTAAATATTTGATATGTAATCATTTTATAATATGATTAATAATAATATCTGCCTTTTAATTGTAATGATAATTTGAATATTTCAGAAGAAAAATACTGTTTGGAAAGCATATAATAAAAAAGAATTTTAATTTTTCAATGTAATTTTACTTTATTTTAATGAAAATATATTCAATTAGATCATGATTGCCAATAGAAAAAATTATGTGAAAATTTTGATTCAACAACATAATAAGTGGGTTTGGTGAAAAGAAAATAAGAAAATGAATGTTATAAAATAAATATGTAATAATTTAGAAATTACATATGCTGTTGTCTAATTAGTCATTCAAACATTGCAGGCCTATCAACAGAACATCTAGACAGATGCAATAACAATATCAGTCATCTTGATATTTTACCCTCTTTCAGTCATATAAAAATCAAAAACTTAACATACAAGTTCCAATTTTATATATTTGTTCATGTATAGGAACAGAAATTTTCCATTTAATAGTTTGCTTGATTTAATAACTGTTGATACCTGTGGTACCTGGATCTGGGTTTTGTAGCTTTGTCCTGAGCCTTGTGAAGGTTAAGAGCAGGCCTGACTCTGTGAAGGTCAGGCTCTTTGTAAAAGGCGACTGTGGAGTTGTTCCTTCAAAATATTCTTTCTGTTTTAAATTATTCATCTGTCGGACTGTGATTTGGGCTGAATCCTCTACTAGACTGTAAGCTCAGTGAAAGCAGGGACTGTTTCTGTTGTTGCATAAATTCTCCAAAACCTGGCTGGCTGAGAGTAGGCACTTACCAGATAATTAGGAAGGGAAGGACTGATGAATGTTTGCCTACTCTTGTGCGGGGCTCACTAACCTAGATCCCTGCTGGCACCATAGTGCTGTTCCATCCCAGTGCTCCATGACCATGGCTCTTACTTTAGACACATATACTTGGGTAACCTTACCATAGCAATATTACAAGGTGATTGGATTAGAAAGAGATTTGAGCTTTAGGAATATGTAGCATTAGAACAATTTCTTCTCCCAGAACTCGCAGCTCTTGTGTTGAGACTAAGTCATTAACCTAGAGTCTTTTCTTGGCAGCAAAACTTATTAAGGGCTATTTGACCTACCCCGGCAGGTTTCCTAATTTTGACAACCACAGTAGATTTGTGGTAGGCATTACTTATGTTTACTAATGTCCAATTCTCTATTTCTGAGTAGTTGGAGAATTAAACTCTTTTACTTCCTTGATGTTAGATATAGACATGTGACTCCATGGCTTGTTGTGGTTAATGAAATGTGAGCAAAAGTGACATGTATCGCTTTAGGGCCAAAGCCCTCAATTGCTGATGTTTAACTCTCCAGTCATTTCTTCTCTTGCTGAGAGGATTGCAGAAGCTTGTAGTGGCATGGTTGTGCCTTAACATGGTAGAACATTTGTAAATAAATTTTAAATCTTAAAGCACAATTCACTCTTAGTTTTCAAAATAGTAAAATATTTATTATACTTCAGAGTAAGAAATAGCTTGCATCAGGAATGTTTAAAATATACATTAGAGGACGGGTTATTTGTAAATTTGGAATAAGTCATAAGGTAAAACCAAATATGTTAATTGAAGAAAAAGACTGAGTAACTCCTAAAATATAGATTGGGCAGAAGTCTATAAAAGTTTTCAAACACTTAACATACACCTACATCTACATCTACATCTATAAAATTTGGTAGTTTTAATACCTAGGATGATATATACACAATGTTTTTATAATTAGTAAGTAGTTGTATTAGTTGCCAAGGCTGTTGCAACTAAGTACCACAGACTGGGTGCCTTAAATCACAGAAATTTATTGTGTCAGTTTTGGAGGCTAGAAGTCCAAAATCAAAATTTTGGTTCATCCTGAGGGGAGAATCTGTTCCATGCCTCTCTCATTGGTTTATATTATACATGGTGCTCTTCTCCTTGTGTCTCTTCACATCATCCTCTCTCTGTGTGTGTCTTTCTTTCCCTTTTTATGAAAATACCAGTCATATTGGATTAGGGTCCACTCTGATGATCTCATTTAACTTGATCACCTCCGTAAAGACCCTGTGTCCAAATAAGATTACATTCTGAAGTGTTGGGATTAGAACTTCAACATATATATTTGGGGGGCACAATTCATCTAATAACAGTAGTTCTTTGTATGTCTTCACTTATTGAATCAATAATTTATTGAGAGCCTACTGTACGATAGGTACCAAGTTAGGTGCTGGGGATACAATGGTGAAAATATACAAATGTGGTCTTCGATACGATGCAGCATGTGCTCTAGTGGGAGAGACGAACATTAATTAGAAAATGCCACAAACAAATCTAAAATTCTTATCAAAAGTACTATGATGGAGGGAAGAGACTAAAGTAGGCACATTTTACCTAATCATAAAATTCAGGGGAGGTTTCCTTGAGAAAGTGGATTGAATTGAGATCTGGAGGATACCCCTGAGTGAGTATTTTCTAGATTAAATGAGCAGCACGTGTAAATACTTTGTGATGGTTTGGAACAGAGTTGGGTACAGAAAACTAAGTCTAAGCCAGTGTGTGTGGAGGAGAAGGAAGATGATGATGGTGTGAGATAATGTTAAAGATGGGGAGGGGGGCAGGAAGACCCCATGAATTCTTGCATGTCACTTTTTTCTAATAAAGGAACTTAAACTTAATTAGTTGTCATTTTAAAAAGGTTTCTCTGACTTCAGTGGAAACAAGTATAAAGCATGCAAGAACACCGGGGGCAACATTAAGGTATTAACCCAGGTGGCAATTATTCTGGCCAGGGTTGGCTTGAAGGCAGTAAAGATGGACAGAAGGAGATATTTAAGAAATAAAATTGACAGGATTTGATATTGGATTGGAAAGAAAGATAAGATACAATAAGATAGTATATAGAAAGATGGTGGTGCCATTCTCTGAGCTAGGATACGTTGATTTGATTTGGGAGAAAATACCATAAATCCAATTTTGGATTTGTTGAATACATGAGGTAATTTTGATGATCTGAGAGAAGATGTCAAGTAACTGGATATGTGGTTCCAGATTTCAGAGAGCATATCTTGAGAGTGAGAAGAGAAGAATAGCCCAGTATTGAAATTTGAGGAACTTCAAATTTTAATGATCTGTTAGAATAAACCACAGGAGAAATGCCAGTAGAGTAGAAGGAAAAAAACCAGCTAATTTTCAAGGAAAAAAAGGGAAGAAACTGCTTCAAGTAGGAGTGTGTGGTTAAGAGTACTAATGCCGCTAAGACTTGTCCAAGAATACAAGCTCCATAAGAGCAGGGATCTTTGGTTTTTTCTCTGATATGTCTCAAGTACATTTTTCTAGGATATAGTAGGTGCTCATAAAATAATCATCATATATTGTGATGGTTAATTTTATGTGTCAACCTGACAGGGTTAAGAGATGCTCAGATAGCTGGTCAAACAGTATTTCTGGGTGTGTCTGTGAGGGTGTTTCTGGGTCAACAGGCTAAGTAAAGAAGATCACCCTCAACAATGTGGATGGGAATAGGACCCTTGAGGGTTGGGAATAGGACAAAAAAGCTGAGGAAGGGCAAATTCTCTCCTCTCTTCCTGTGCTTGGACATCCATCCTCTCCTGCCCTCAGATATTGGAGCTCTGGATTCTCAGGCCTTCGAACTCCAAGACTTATCCCAACACTCCCTCTCCTGCAACACCCACCCATCCTGGTTCATAGCCTCTTAGCCTCAAACTGGGAGTTACACCATCTGCATCCCTGGTTTTCAGGGAATTACTTTGCTGGCTTTCTTGATTCTCCAGCTTGCAGACAGCATGTTATGGGACTTACTCAATTTTCATAATTGTGTGAGTCAATGCCCATAATAAATCTTCTCTTATCTATCTGTCTATCATCTATCTATCTATCTATCTATAATCTATCTATCTCCTATTGGTCTGTTTCTCTGGAGAACTCTGACTAATACGAATGTTGAAATAAGTAAGATGAAGACCAAACAGTGCCCTTTGGACTAAACTTTGTGAAGGTGATCAGTAAATTTAGGGGTTGCTTTTTTGATGAAGTGATAGATGTGGGAGTCAAATTGGAGTGGTTGAAGAAAAAATCGGTTATGTGGAAATGGAGAAAGTGGTGAATATAGACAACTCTTCTAGGAGGGTTGGTTGTGATGGGGATAAGGGGAATATGGGGACAAGGAAAGATTTTGATTTTACTTAGTTTTATTTTTCAATAGGAGAGTGTCTAAAAACTTGAACAAAGGATCAAGTTGGGAGTGGGTATTGAACATTCCATACAGAGAAAGGAAACTATTAGCATGTATTCATAAAAAAGTGGTAGTAGTAGATATGTAAGCACACACAGAGCCATTGGCCTTATGTAGCTGGAGGGAAATGTTCTCAGTTGCATTAGGAAGAAAGAAAGTAGAATAGGTGTTGATATAAGGATACTATATGTTTAACAATGCCCATCAAACTGCTTATTTTTTCTCAGTAAAATAGGTTGTATGATTATTTGCTAAGATAAAGAGAGGTGAAGTGGGGAGAGGGGCTAGATGTTTGAGGAGAGTGAAATCAGTTTAAATAGTTGTTATGAAAAGGGAAAAAGTTGAGAGACACTAAAGAGACACTAAAGTAATTGAAAAATACTGGAAGTCCATTTGAGATTAGTCATTATTAATTTATAGAAAATATATCTGCTCTGTTTTGTAAGGGTAAGGATGAGACCATCTAAAAATTTCTGCTTTACAGCTACAGAGATAAAAATGAATTAGAAAATACCAGCTCTACCACTTATTCTGGGCTCAAACAGCATAGATGAGTGTTTGTTTATACTTCCCTATAGACTTAATATATTTCCCTAGGCAAAAATGGTAACTCATTCAATTCGAAAATGAATTTTGAATGTTTGCTTAAGGAATTTATTTATAGTACATTGATATAAATATATGCTTATTATCTTTTTGCTATTTGGCAAAATGTTTTTATTTGACCATACATTTACATGAGTTTAAATTCACTGGTGTTAACAACATATATGAATTTGAGTCAACAAAATGCTTTGTTCTTGTCAGTATGACCACTCTTTCAATTATATACTCCTATATGTTGGCGTTGATTTGATTTAGAAAACTGATTTGTTAAAGATTAAATTACTACTAAATCCATATCTAGACATTTGACTAAATGTCTAGTAGACATAAAATCACAGCATAAAGCAAACTAAGAGAAACTGAACACAGTATCATGCAAATGAGTTAAGATGCTTTAAAATTGATATTCATTATTCATTTTCAATAGGTAATAATCAGTTAAATTGGCATGCCACTTTTTACTTTTGAACATATTAATTTGATAATGTTCATCTCCATCTACAAAATAAAAGTAAGATAATCTAACATTTGGTCAATTTGTTCTTTTATTATACTATCTGTATGCATTTTATTCTTTTCAGAAAATACATGCTTGAGCAATACAATATTTTAATTATACATCAAAATGAAACATTGAAAAAATAAGCATGTTATAAACAATTTTGTTTTATATTGTTGATTTTTATGTAGTTGATTTTTACATTTTAAAGTTAGCCAACTTGAATTCATTAAAAATAAAATGTTAAGAAATTGATCATGTTTTTAGTAAAGAGAAATTACATTTAAACTGTGTTTATTATTCTTAAACGCAGTGTCCCTTCTGGGGGATTTATTTTCCAATACCAATTAGATTGAAGGTAATTAACAAACATTTGTTCACTAAATCGGTTTCTTGGGCTTTAAATTTTCACCAATAATTTGTTATTATTAAATGTTTTAATGATGATCTCCTATTTACTATTTCTATGTATGGTAATTTCATAGGGTATAAACATTGCATTCTGCGACAGAATATAGAATGTAAAATGTAGGTAATATCTTATATAATTTAATCAGATAAAATTTGGAATGGGCCATAATTTAGCTATGTTTGTAGAGGCCTTGTATAGTTAATCTATTGTTTAGTGCTTATGATTAGAGAACATTGTGCCAACAGGGAACAGTAGGAGGAAGAGGTAACAGTTTAATACTCTCCACTGGATAATCACCAATAATCTAGTCTACTTTTCTGAGGTCCACACATCAAGTAGAATGAGTTACTCATTCTGAAACAAAATGAAAAAAAAGGTTCTACAATTGCCATTTCCCCTATTTTTCTAATGCAGCTCGTGCTGTTTATGTAAACACATTTTGTGTAAACACTCTGGTAATTGCTGTGATTGTTTGAAAGACTTATCTGCTCTGGCAAGGATGTGGATTCCAGGTATATGATAAGAGGCACTGGACACTTGGGTTGCTTCCACATTTTAGCTATATGACTAATATTGCTTTGAACATGCGGGCGAAGATATCTGTTTGAGGCCGGTATGCATGATTTTCTCATTTTTCCTTCAAAATATCCCAAAACACTTCTACAAATGTAAACGTTTTACAGGTCTTTCTTTACTCACCTCATACATCATTACCTTGCCCTAGTCTCCTTTCAACTTTTTGTCTTACCCAGTTTCTTCTTCCTCTACTTTTGAGAAGTTATGGTGGGTTTTTTGTTTTGTTTAGTTTGTTTTGCAGCATAACTCCTTACCTTTTATTTCCTTCTCCACATCACATCTCACTGACCCTAATTTAGATCAGGTCCTCTCACTTCTATGTACCAATAAAAATCTGTGTACAACTTCATTATTGCAGTTCACTTTGTCTTGTAAAATGTTTGTTTACTCAGACATTCCACCATCAATAATTCTGCTTCATTTTCCTTTGTATTCCCAGTGCTTATCATGTTACTTCTCTGAATATTAATACCTTTTCTACATCCATGTATCTGAGAGAATTGAGAGTCTTCTTAGTCATTCACTGAAACTCCTTGTGAATATTGCAAACATTTTTTTCATGTGTCTTTTAATTTTTATTATAGTGTCTTTTGCTGTACAGAGAATGTTAATAGTCATGAAGTCAAATATGTCAATGTTTTCCATAATGGCTTTTTGAAATTTTCATTTAGGAAGATGGTCCCTATATGAAAATTACAAAAATGCTTTTCTGTATTTCCTTTTAATACTTTTATAATTTTTGTTTTCAATCTTGCTAACAACTATACATTTAATCAATGGCCATTTCAATTAAAGTACTATTGGACATTTTAGTGTCCTTACTGTTTGGCAGTTACTTAGGGAAAAGAGGTTGGAAACTGACCATTATAGGGAAAACTTCAGTTTTCCTGTGACTCAGAATTCTGGAGAAATGGAAGCCTAGTAAATTTATGGGAGTATGTATGTAGGACTACTCTTGGGATATAAAGTGTCCCCCATATGCAAGATTGTAGGGAATATAATTTTTGCTAATGGGATTAAGTTCACATATAGGAAAGAGTGGTTTAATTATTTTTATTCCTAGGTTTTAATAACTTTTGGTCTTATTGAAATATCATTGTTTTAATATTTATAATTTCTAATCATTGCTAGTTTATGAGACACTAGTTTGCTAGGGCTAATGTAACCAAACACTTCAGACTGGGTGGCTTAAATAACAAAAATTTATTTTCTCCTAATTCTGGATGCTAGAAATTCAAGATTAAGATGTTGGTAGGGTTAGTTTCTTCTGAGGCTTCTTTGCTTGGCTTGTAGACGGCCACTTTCTCATGCTGTCTTCACGTGGTCTTAGCTCTGTATCCTAATCTCTTCTTAAAAGGACACCAGTCATATTGGATTAGGACCCATAGTAATAACCCCATTTTAACTTAATTACCTCTTTAAAGACCCTATCTTCAAATAAGACATATTATGAGGTATTAGAGGTTAGGACTTCAAGGTAAGAATTTTAGAAGACATAATTCAGCTCATAACAGGAATACAACGATAAACCTTGTACCCAGTGAGCTCGCTAATCTTATTAATTCCAACTCCATTCTGCTTTGCAGTGGTTTTCTGCCTAGCTTCTTCCCTGCTTTCTCTGAGAAGCTTAAGAATAGGGCAGATATGTAGAGGGGAAAACCACAGAGAATTGGATTTGTTGCTCTGTGTTGCCCATCTCACTGGGTCTCAGCCCCTTTAATTACAGGACCCTGACCTCTGACTGCTCTCTGTAGTCCTGTGACATTGTGCTCTGCTGGCATCTCTACCTTGTCACCATGGCCTTCTGCCTGGATTCATAGTCTCTGAATCGAAGCCAAGATATACAAATACTTACAGGAGAAAAGTGACTCAAAATTTTGGTTCACTTTTCTATGGTTCTCTTTTCTTTGGGATCTTAGTTTTTCAAGTCTTGGTTGCTTTAGCAGCCCTGTGTTGCCTCATATATAAATGTGTCTATATAAATACATATATATATATATATATACACACACATACACACACATATATATGAATATATACACACACATATATAAGAATATATACACACACACATACATATATGAAATCTGGATATTCTAGTGATTTCTGATAGAATTGTTATCTACCTCAGGATAGCTTAAAACATGTTTTCCATGAGAAATTCCATTTGACACTGGAAATTTGCCACCATTTAAAATATCAACTCTCAGTTAACCTAAAAACACCAACTTCCCAATGTAAATAGAACATGGAACTAAGATAATTTCTTTAATTGCCAAGTTAAATGTCAGTTCAAATATATTATTCTTAAGAGACTTAGTTGTTAGCACCATTATAGAGCATATGAGCATTTTATTCTATTTAAAAGGAAATTAAAAGTTCCTGTGTCTTTCCGACCAATTAAGTAATTTAGTTTTTAGTACATATACTAGGAAAAAAAGGAAGTAAAAAATAAGATTTTTTTTCTACAAATAGGAAAATATCTAGAATGTAATTAAATCATTTCTCTCTAATAATATTTAGCCATAAAGTTTTTAGAGCAGGATATTTACCACATTCAGCACATATTTAGTTATAAATATTAGCCCTTTTATCATTACATATTGGAGTTAATCAGATGAAAAATTATACATATTACGACTAAATCATTTTTGCAATTTAATGCTTAATGTACTCTTTGTTGAGTAATGGAGGACACCAATATTGTTTGCTTATTAATAGAAGTCACCAATTTTATTTTACTTGCCATTGTTGACACTGATTAATGACCATTATTAACACAATTGAATTTATACATGAAATTCATCTTCTGTGTATCATTTAGGATCTTGGCCAGTCATTTTGCAAGAAGATTGAGATTAACCAGTCATATTTAGGTTGGCAAATCACCACACATGAATAGTATTGTTTTGCACTTAGAAACAGTCTATTCCACACTAAGCATACATCTTCCTATTATTTTCCTCTTTACAAAATTTCATTCTACTCGAAAAGTTGCTTCAGTTTGCTGTCATAATCTTGTAGTCTTGTGTCATTTCTTTGATAATTTCTGCCCTTTTGATTTCTCTGTTATCTTTTTCTGGAACTCCTCTTAGCCATATGTTAGTCTTCCTGGATTAATTCTCTAATTTATTCTTTTCTCATGTATTGTTCACAGGTTTGTTTTTTTATTCTACAGTTTAGAAGATTTCTTTGAATTTATTTTCCAAACCTTCTAAATTTTTCAGTTTGGATATCATGTTTTTTATTATTTAATGCATTGTTTTTCCTACATTGTTCCTTGAATTCTTTTCTTATTTCCTAGATGCAACATTATATGCTATTTAGTAATTACTTAGATGATTTTCCAAAACATTACATTCCGTTGCCTGCCTAGCTTCTGTTTCCTATGAATGCCTTTGTTGTTTATTATTTGTCTTTCATGTTATAGACATTTCCTTAGTTGTTTGATTATTCTTGGCTATCCATAAAAATTCAGAGCAAGCCATCAAAAAGCTGCCTAGAAACTATGTATATGGATGCAACTTGTTCACTGGTGAGTTTTCAACAATATGAATGTGTAGAGACAAAAACTTTTTTATTCAGAAACCCACAAATATCCCTATCTGTAAGCTTTTTATTTGGATCTAATCATTTTTTCTAGAATAGAATACTTCCATCTTTTGCTTGCTGAACATTTTATTCTATCCATCTCTGCCTACACTCTGGGAGCTGAGTATAATGAAGAGACATAGGGTTCTCAAAATTCTATAGGTAGATTCTAACTTATTCCTCCTGTTATCAGTGCAGTGCCTCGTCCTTGAGCTCTGCTTTGTCTGGTGTTTTCTGAGTCTAGAGATGTTCTGGTTCAACTTTTGTAGGTAATGCCTCTCGTTTCATTTGAAGGTAGAGAGAGGCTTTATCATCTGGTAGTTCAATGTGTGTTTGGGGGAGGGGGTAGAAAACTGCTATCTGGGTTGTTCAAAAGCTTTTTTTTCAATTTTTTACAGATTTTCAAACAATTCCCCTGCTTTTAGCTCCTCATCTCACCCTGCTTCCATGATACTTGGTGCCTTGAATTCCTGAGATCCTCTGTTTTTCTGTGGATGGAAATTAGTTTATCTCTCTTAGGTATTCCTCTCAAAGATCTTTTAGGTAATAGCAATCCCTGCTTTGCTAAGGCAGATTCAACTCATTCAGTTCACTTTAGATTCTCAATTAATTTGTTTAATTTTCTACTCCACTATTGACTCATCTCCTATTCTCTTTGCTCCTTTGTGTTTGTACATTTTGAGTGAGAGGTTTGGAGGCTGATGAAAAAATAAATGCATGTGTTTTTCACCATGTTAACAATAAATCTATCTTCATATTACTTAGCTTTATTTCTTACCACTGAATTCTATATTAATCCACATTTTGTATATTTGGTTAACAAATACTTATTGCATTTACTGATGCCAGAGCTGTGCAAGATAGACTGGATATGCTGTGAGGAAAATGGATGGCATTTTTATCTTCATGGGGCTAACAGTCTCATAAGAGATAGACCTTAACCAAATAATCTGACGATTAAATTAAAAAAAATAGGTCATGATAGAAAAATGCTGGTGGTAATAGACAGTTTTCTTAATGAAGTGATATTTGAACTGAGATCTTAAAAATGCATAGAAGTAAATCAATTGAAAGTAAAGTAGTGGAGGTAGTAGAAAGTATTCCAGAGTAGGAAGAAACAAGTGCCTAGAATCCACAATGCAGGAGGAAGAATGATACATTTGAGAATCTGAACAAAACATAGTAAAGGAGAATCCACGTTAAGAGCAAATTTTAGAACTAGGCAGGGATCAGATCATAAACGATCTTGGGCACCTGTTAAGAAATATGGTCTTAATTCTAATGGCCTTTTGAAGGTTTTAAGCAAGGAAGTTACATGAGAAGATTGGATTTACAAAAATAACTTCAGCTGCAGTATGGGGGATACATTGGAAGGAAGTAAAAATTGATACAAGAAATAATATATTGCCATGATGCATATTAAAGAAAACGGTAATGAGGGTCGGCGTATTGTCAGGAAATAAGAGAATGAGATAAATTTAAGAGGTTTTAAAAATAAAGCTAGATTATTGAAACTAATTGGTGAATTGATTATGGAACATAGTAAGAGGTAGTTAGTCAAAATGATTCCTAGGTTTCAGATTTGTATAACTAGATGATGTTGGTGGCATCTATTGAGACAGGAAATGCAAGGGAAAGGCTAGGTTTGGAGGGAAAGATTATGAAATTCTGCTTTAAACGGTGTTGTTTTGGTGCATGAAATATCAAGTCATCAACTGAAATATGGTCTGGAACTCTAAAGAGAGTTCTAGATTGGAGGTCCAAATTTCTTTACTATGTGGATAGTAATAAAAGGTGTGGGCATGGAATCAGTTACTTGGTAAGAGAGAAGAGAGTGAGGAGAGCAAATGCCTATAACTCTTCAAGAAGAAACTCTCACCAGTAAAAAACTTGTTATTTGATATAAGGATGAGACTCTAGTTAAACTTCTTCCAGCCCCCACTATATAGAGCCTGGCACATAGTAAAAACAAATGTGATTGAATTGCACAACAACAACAAGATAATGAAAATTCATTTTAAAGCTCTTTAAATTCATTGTTCTCATGTGGTTTGCAAAGCATCCTCATCATCAACCTTCTTTTCCTATTTAAATCTTATCCACTATTCATGATCAAAGAGCATAACTGTTATAAAATCTCCTGCTATATCATTTCTACGAAGTGGTTACTTCACCTTTGAAACCATAGCACTTTATTGGTATCTCTGTCATGATACTTTTCTCTTCTTTTTATCTTAGTAATTTATGTGTAAGTCTTATCTCTCTTTCTATACCATATGTTACTTGAGGTTGAGAGCTAAGTTTTTTTTTTTATATTTTGTGTTCTACAACATCTGTCTAGCACAATGGCTGACACGCAGTAGATGGCCAATACATGTTTATTTAATAGCTGCATGAATGGATCATCATGCTCAGACATCAGTCGCTGTAACAACCCATTTGCAAAATCCCAAGTCACAGGATAATAGCCTTATCATACCCTCAGAGCAATGATGCACAAACTTTTGAGAAATCTCACACTCTTTCGAATCTCTGTGGTCATGTTATATACTACCTATCACATTTTTTACATAGAAGAAAGTAGGCTCATGCAGTTGTATTTCAAAATGGATTTGTTCTTAAAGAAATACATCATAAGCCAACATTAGATTTTTATTTTCTTTAAATTATCAGTAAACATGTAACATGAGAAGCAAAAAAGACATTTAGAGAGATTATTCATGTTTGTGGTGTCCAGATATCCCAGGTGGATGGGGTTTGTAATGATATTTTGAAGACAGCCAAAGATAAAAGTTCCATAGCTTTCTGCAGGAGATTATATATCGCTAAACATTTTTACTATTGGTAAATTCCTTATGTTGAAACTAATGTTTTTAATGTAATTGTCATCAAATCCATAGTGAATATTCAAAACTCTTGGTCAGCACCTTCCTTATACTTCTCAATTATTTGAAGATAGTTATTAAGTTGTCCCTAGTTAACTTGCCTGGAGATTATATAGCTTCAAATTTTCTTATTATGTGTACCTTATTTTCCCTCTTATTATTTAATAAGTCCACTGTTGGCTATATCCTTCTTACATATCCTTCTTAATTTGTTTTAGGAATGTTTTATTACAGTGCATTACATAATTATCCTACACCAGTAGTATTTATAATTGCCTTTCAAATTTCCCAGGAATAATCAATAATTAACATCATTAAACTGTAAATTTTAAAAGGCAAAATTTTCATTGTTAAAATGACTTGTAACTTTTTTCACTTCTCTATTTATAAACAAACAAAGAAGGCTATAGTATTTGTCTTGCAAAAATATTTTGAATTAAAAAAAACCCTTCAAACAGCAATCCATAATGGAGGTTAATGAAAACTGTATTATTTTCCCCTTAGCTATCAACAACTAGTTTTGGCATAGATTATTGGATTTATAATTAGATGTAATTTGACATAATTAGTTGGCTATAGCTCTTAATTATGGTATACCTTTTCCCATTATGGCCCCTGTAGCAGTAGCTTAGGATAAACATTGATGATCTCCCTTGCTGGTGGGACTAGCTCTATACCCTTGGGTTATTTGTGTGATAATGAGAATGAGATTTCAGAAGCATGACAGACGGTCTAGGCATGAAATACTGTTTTGGCACAATTCCCTTCACTGCTTTTCAAAAATGGCAGCTAATTCCACCAAAAAAAAAAAAAAAAAAAGGTTTACATGGACTGTAACTTAGTGCAGTTTTCTATTGGGAGGAGTCTAAGGAAGACATAGGCAAACATTTAAAACATTGAAAAAGTCAAGTTTTCATTAGAAATTTCCTGGGATCTTAAATATTAAAATAAGAGTTATCTAAATTTGCCTTGCTGAATAAATTAACTCACACATATACTTGGAATCTCTTTGGGAATTGCACAATGCTGTTTCAGCTTTACTCTAAAAATCTTTTCTTAAAAAGATTATGGATGAAATAAGGTAGGACGTCTTGAAGCTAAAAGAAAGCAATTTTATATAATGTTCCCTATGAACAGAGTTGAAGAGATGTCAATTTTCAAAGAAAAAATTTTCAAAGGGGTTAGAGAAGAATTGCCCTTAGCTGTTGAATACCTCTACACATTAGATACAGGGGCACAGATTTTATGTGTTACAAAAATAGTTTGATGTTGAAAATAAAAAATATCCACATAGAATATATGATAATTTGGTACTGCTTCTTAGTCCAAATCATTCTTAGTCCATTTCATAATAGCCAATTACAGGTTACTCAAGGGACATGGATCATGCAAATCAGCTCATATTTCACTGAGTGACTGTTTCTCATGTGTTTTGAGCTATTATCTTCATTACAGTGCAGCACATGAATCCAACTCATCTGTACTGTAATTGCTATAAATCAAGCATTCGTTTGCCATTATTTATTACCTACTATAAAGAGTTTTAATAATATTTAGAGGGCACTGCAATAAAAACAATCATTTATTGTGTCTGCTTACAGGGTCACTCAAGGTTTTCAACAAAAGCCAATGTCATTTCCTAATCTTTTAATATTCATAAGGTAACATTACTTGCAAATGGTACATTATGATTTATAAATATTTCCTGGCAAGAAACATAAAAGTAACATTATAATCCCTCCCAGAAAAAGCAGTCAAATAGCAACCCGAGATACCACAGCCCTGTGTTCTAAATCTAATCTTGTTTCTCATTGTTCATGTACTTTTGATCATGACACTTAAACTCAATTCTCAGCTATAAATTACAGAGCATTTGCAGAGTTCTTCTACAAAGGAGGATCTGCATTAGTATTTGAAAAGAAGGTGGTTGTGTTTTTTCCTCTCATCTTCAATAATAATAGCGTAGCATGGTGTGGTAGGGCAGACAGCTTTGGACAAGAAGACATAAAAACCTAGGTTCAAGTTCTATTTCCATCAATTACTGCATGTGTGACCTTTAACAAATGAATTAATCTCTATAAGCATCTGTCTGCTTTCAGGTAAAATGGGGATAATAATACTTTGTTCTACCTATTCTAAGAATCTCTGCAAGGATTATGTGAAAACTACTTGTAACATATAAAGCAATTCAACTATTAGTTGAAAACATGACCTCCTTGTGAGAAGGTAGAGCTCATTTTCTTCCAGAACACTCTTTGAAAAATTATGTTTTACAAAGACTGAATAAATATAGTACTTTGTACTAATCTATAAGCATCACAGAATCTCAGTTCTTAGGCACTTATATTAAATGCACAAATTATTGTTAAATTTTCTTTGCCATATCCCAGATATTACTTGGGCACTTTCAATGATGGGCAACTCATTGCTCCTGACAGTAACATACTACATCTGATCATTATCTCTAATTTAGTGCTAAAATCTGTTTTATTTGGGGACAGACACAACAAGCCCAATGTCTCTGAGTCCCAATGATATTAATATTTGAAGATAAGTGTTATGTTATCCTTAAGTCTTCTCTTTTCCATATGAACTATGTTCAATGTCTTCAATAATTCTTTATGAAACATGCTTTCAAGTTACTGGTATATCTGGGTCAATGTATTCTGTACAACTCAGTTTGACTAACTTAATTTCACTCTATTAAAAATACTAAATATCTACTATGTGCCAGAGATACAAAGCTGAATAAGGTACAAAGAGTGCCCTCAAAGAACTCCAGCCAAGCCAGTCTTCATAGTTCTGATTACCTGCAGTACAGTGTAGTCAGCGGAATGTGCTGCACACGTGCTCTATGCCAAGCTTTATGCCGGGGCTAGGAATTCCACAGTGAACTAGGCTGGAATGGTGTCTGCCTTCATTAGGCTTTCATTTTGTGGGGAATAAAGACAAGCAAAGAGACAAATGAACAAGTTTACCAGGTGGGTGGTATGTTCTGAACGTTTGTGCTCCCCACCCCTCAATTCATGTGTGGAAACCTAATCACCAAAGTGGTGATATTAGGAGGTGGTGCCTTTGGGAGATGATTAGATTCTCAGAGCAGAGCCCTCATGAATAGGGTTAGTGTCCTTATAAAAGAAGCCCTAGAGCAGCAGTCCCAACCTTTTTGGTACTATGGACTGGTTTCATGGAAGATAGTTTTTCCATGGATTGGGGGAAGGGGGTGTAGGGTGTGTGGCCTAACAGGCCACAGACTGGTACCAGGGTGTGGCCTGGGGGTTGGGGACCACAGTCCTAGACAGCTGCCTTGCCCTTTTCTGCCATGTGAGGTTAAGTCAAAAAGACAGCTGTCTTAGAAGTAGGCCCTCACCAGACACCAAATCTGCTGATGCCTTGATCTTGGACTTCCCAGGCTCCAGAACTGTGAGAAATAAATGTCTGTTGTTTATCAGCCAGCCAGTTTATTTTGTCATGGCAGCCTGAACAGACAAAGATGGTGGGGGAGGAAAGAGTGTTTCGGAAAGAAGAAGGAGCATTGTGCCCGTGAAAGCAGGGACCATTTCTATCTTGCTCACTCTCACATCCCCGGTACCTGGTGAAGACCTTAGAACATAATATGTGTTCAGTAAATACCCTGAATAGTGAAAGGAACAGCAAGCAAGTAAGAATTCCTAGAACACATGGCATAAGAAGGAAGTAAAGTTATGGAAGTAATAAGGGACCTGTAGCAGATACTGCTGACAGCCCTGCCCATATCCCTTTAGCAGATGTAGGTGGAACTTCCAAATGCCACCATCTCTATTTCTTTGCCTAAGGCTTTATCAGAAAAATAGTACTGAAGCCACTTTACCTGCCTCTGAAGAACATCAGAAGTGTTGAGAAATTAATCCCCCCTTAAGCCCAGAGCAGTCTTCATCCAAAGACCTGTGAGAGTTGGTACATAAATACCCTAGCTCCCTTGCCCCTCTGGCAGGACAATTCTGTGGCATATGTTCTACAAGGCTACCAAATTTTTTCTCAGTGGACTAATCTTCAGTTACCTTCAGTGGTAACTGCCTTAATAAGACATTACTTATTGGCTGACTTCTCTTCTATATCTCATTTACTCTCTTCTCTAGCAGTGCTTCCTTCAATGACCAAATAAATTGTTCAAATCCTTATTTCAGGGTCTACTTCTGGAAAACCCATTCTAAGACAAGGCCACATAATGAAAGTTCTTATAATCCATATTAAAGAGCCTAAAGTCTATCGAAATATAGTATGTTAGTGTTATGTTAGCAGTATAATTTAAGTATTGAAAGAACTTTCTTCATAGCATTTTTAGGAGTTTTATTTAGCCTAAGCTAAATAGGCTGGGCTCTGGGTGGAGCCTCACCCCTGTCCCCACCACCAAGTCTTACTAGAAACAAGAAAGAGGATAAGAGTCTCTTTTTCTTATTTCTAGTCTTCTAGCACCCTGCCTTAGGTAAGAGTTACATTCTCAGCTGAGGAAATCCATCTTCATAGAGACCTCTGTGGAGGTTTGTGAGTCAAACAAAAATATGGGTGATACACTGACTTCCTGGGGAGCACTAACTTCATGGCCTGGACATACTTAGCACTCTAGAGATACTTAGAGCTTGTTCTAGGACTCCTGCCCAGTGTCATGCCCATGACACACTGGCCATAAGACATGCTACTCTGAACATTTATGGCTCCAAAGGAAGACTGGCTGGTCTGGATCTAATACAGCGACTGCTCTGGACATCCTGACAGACCTGGCTAGACTGTTCTGGACATCCTAACAGGCCTATCACATTCACAACTGCCAACATACCAATTCTCTCAGAAAATACACCATTCTAGAGCTTCTTCTACCCTGGGTGGCAAACAGACCACAGCAGACTGTGGATCACCCACTCCATCGACCAATTCCAGAAACTCAAGCTTCCTAGAGAGGTTAGGATGACAATTGTATCTTATTTGTAGGGCCCACAGTGCTAATTTTTTTTCCCAGAAGATGTGGGGGTACAAATGCTTTGGTCACATAAATTACCTTTGCACTGCCCAAGTCAAAGCTACAGGTGTGCCGAAAGTGCTAATTTCTATCTAGCTATATAATATGCTTCTATTTTGTAAAATAATGGCTCTACAGGATTTAACAGAATATTATGTCCAAGTTGTAACTCTAGCCAATGAATGTGTAAGCATCTAATGATTATGCGACCACCATCCATTCTTTTTTTTTGACATTTTATTTTTATTTTTTTAAATTTCAGAATATTATAGGGTACAAATGCTTTGGTTACATATATTGCCTTTGCACTGCCCAAGTCAGAGCTACAACTGTGCTCATCCCCTAGACAATGCACACTGCACCCATTAGGTGTGGATTTACCCATCCCCTTACCTCCTCCCACTTGCCTGACACCCAATGAATGTTACTTCCATGTGTGCACATAAGTGTTGGTCAATTAGTACCAATTTAATGGTGAGCACACATGGTGCTTGTTTTTCCCATTCTTGTGATACTTCACTTTGAAGAATGGGCTCCAGCTCCATCTAGGATAATACAAAAGGTATTAGTTTTTCATTGTTTTTTTATGGCCAAGTAGTACTCCATGGAATACACATATCACATTCTTAATATATAATTAATGGCAATAACCTGAGACCATTATGACTGCTGATGAGAATTTTATGTGTTTCTTAGTGTATCTTTATTCTTTCTAAATTTAATATCAGCATGAAAATAGGTGTAACATTAAACAAATTCCTGTATTTTTAACTTAATATCACATATAAATGCATATAAGAATTTTAATTGCTTCTGAGACTGTCACAGACTATGTAACAATATCAGCTTTTACTTTCTGATGTCTATATTTAGTTGTGGTCACCTATAAGTCGTTCTCTCAAGAATATGATTATTGGACTCTTAAGTGCTATATATAAGAACAACATGTTTCATCAACTAAAAATCAAATATTTAAATATATATGAATAAATACCCTAATGTGCTATGAAATAATTATGTAACATTGAATACAGCCATGAGATGTAATTTTTGCAAAAAGATTGACAAATATTTAGAATTTCATAACATGTAGCTCTACACAAAGTTTGAGTGAAAAACAATTTTTACAGTTATACATTGGTCTGTCAATCACACATTTATTCTAAAAATTATAAAGATACATGCAATAATTTGGCAACAAGTAAGCTTATAACATTCTTGCTTATAGTGTCAAAAATTTTTGAAAAGTATAAATATTTAGTTACATAGAATTGATAAAATTAATGTTAGTGGTCTATATCAATATTCTTTTCAGTCACTAAGAATTATATATGAGTATTAATATTAGAGGAAATTTATTGTTCATTTCTTAAAACAGGTTACAAAATAGTATATGAAATCGGTCTCAATTTTTGTAAAATAAAATTTATGTAGTTATATACATAGGAAATAGTTGTAAGGACAGACATCATAAAAAGTAATGTGGTTCATCGTTACGTAGTGGATATTATGAGTGTTTTAAAACATTTTTATACTTTTATTTTTCACTTTATTTTACTATAGTGAAGATCACACTAGGAAAATAGCTAACACAGATTAAAAAGTGTCTTTAATGCCAAACGAGGAAGTTTATCTTGGAAGTAATGGGAAAATACTCCAGGTTTTTAAAGCAAGGGAGCAAAACAATCGAATGAATAGCTGAAAGATACTATCTTAACATTTGGCACCAATGTTTCTCATATGTAAGAAATTGTTTTTTGTTTTGCTTTTATATAATTGAAGCTTTTAATAAGCTATTTGAAAGTGGCAGATGAGATCCGGGAGATATAGCCTGAAAACAACAACAACAACAAAAAAAACTAATCCAAATAGAAACAAAACCATTCTGCATATGAACTTATAAGGAAAGTAAAGGTGAAGGATATCATAGCTGAGAGAAGGAACATTAAGGTTAGATTACGGGGGGGGGGGGGAGATTGATTGAGATTGATTAGAAACTATGGGAGAAAGCCAGGATTGTATAAAAGCATGCCTAGTGAGAAGTTTCCACTGGTGGTGTGGCTGAAGTAATTTTAAGCACAGGAATGTCTAATGTTGCATTTTTATTTGCTTTCAATGCTGTGATATAAACCTGTTCGGTCACCCCATACCTTCAGCAGAGTCCAATAGTCTATAGAGCTCAATGTGGAGGTGTTTAAAGAACAAAGCGTCGGAGCCATAAAAGGAATTGAGTATGATTCAGATAGACTTGAGTCATTGCTCCATTTTTCAATTTCTGTAAGACTCTGGGCAAATTACTTAATGAACTACAGTTTTCTGAGTTAACATTTAAAAATTGCTTTAAAAACTGTTAGCAATTATTATTTATTAACTGCTAACTATGTGCCAGACAGTAGTCTAAGGGCTTTGTAGGTATGCACCTCTTTAATCCTCATGATAACCTTATGAAACTATAAACTATTTTTCTTTATATACGCAATGTGCCTCCTGGGCGAAAACTGAGGTTCGTTGAGGTTAAATAACTTGTTTGAGATCACACAGCTTCAAAGAGAAGGAGTTGGGATTTAAACCAGGTAAACTAGTTCCAGCCAGTGCTTGCGCTTTACCCACCCAAGTTGTACTGCTCCTCAGAGGCTGATTGCAAGTTTGGGAGCACTAAACAAGATATATTGTACGCTAACACCGAGTACCATAACTGGCAGAGAGAGATGCTGAGCAAATTTTAGTTATAACTCTTTTTATTTCTTGAATTAGAAAACTTGTTCACAGAGTGATCAAAAAGAGATTCTGTCAAAAGTCTTAAAGCTTAGATACAATATTCCCTTTTTATTTTCCTGACCAAGCAATAAAAGAATTCCACGAAACAAAGAAATGAAGTTAGATACATCTTATTCTCTCCTAGCAAATTCTACTCTTTTTTTTTTTTTTTTTTGCTATTCCATTCTAGGATTTTATTTAAGATGAAGACCAAGCTCATTTGTCTGTGGCCTGTTGAGTTTTAATTGGTACATTTATCAAAGTAGAGTAACAAACCTTATTTCATTTGTTCTCCATGGCAAGATCGACAAGAGAAACATTCTTCACTTCATTTCTGTGAAGGAGGAAATTGAGACTCAGAGAAGTAAATGCCTTGACCAAGACCATCTGTCTAATGAGGCAAGGAATTGTATTAAAAGTCAGGATACCTGGTTCTAGTCCAGAACTTAACTGTCAGAGTCAACGTGGTTTTTTCTTTTTAATTTTTTTATGCTTAGCTAATTATACATATATAGAAAGATTGAAACAAAACATAATATGAAATAAAATTTTTTTGCTATAGATATGCAGTACATGTGCACAAAAATAATCAGGCAAATTTTCTAAATATAATATATAATGTATATCAAAGTCAAATATTTTTTAATTGTTTTTATCTGGTTACATCAATGCCACTACTCCCATACATTAGGGTAAATGAACAAGAAAGATTACATTTATAAAAAACTGAATCTTAAAGCAGAAGAAAAGGCAAAAACGTGGAAGTGAAAAATCAAAGGCCTAGACAATTCATTAAATACATATTTTAATGACAATAATCTTTCTCCTCTGACCTCTCACACTTCTGTTCAGCTCAAATCTGAAAATATTTAAAATTCTTACTTAAGTATAGTTAAAACCATGAATAATTCTCTCGAACAAATAGACTTTCCATGTCTGCACAGTCACTTAATAGCTGACAAATAGGTTCTATTAGGCCCTATCTTAATTGGTACTTGAACTTTCTGCCATAAGCTGATTTGGCTTCTGTACTCCTCCCTGCCTTACCAACTGGAATGGCCAACTCCCTTCAAGCTTACTATACTGTGGACATGTTTCACATGTTTTTGTTTCAGCTTTTTGGACATTTCCCCCATTTGATTGAGGCATTGACTATGAGATTTGTAATAAATTAATTAGTTCTGAAATCTTCATGTACCAAGATGTTTAGTTTCTTCAATCTTAAAGTCCACTTAATTTCATAAAACCCAGCCTATACATTCTATGACCTAACAACCAACCAACCAACCAGAGTATGGTCCTTGTATATAAAATTATTTTCTCATAGCAGATAAGATATTATAGCAGATACTGGTACTTAGAAAATAGTCTTCCATTGGCTCTCCACTTTAAACATTCATTTTATCCAAGTTACAAAATAACTGATGCAAGATAAGGAAAAAAGGAATTGTGACTTTTATTTCTTTGCTTTCTCAAGCATTTTCCGCTGGTAAATTGCTTACACATACATACGAGGATGCCACAGAGCAGCCAGCCACGGACTTCCTCCAGGATCATTACTGCTCTCCTCTTCAGCTAGACCACCTGTCTTCTCTGCTCAGAGCGGCCAGTCCTACTTTCCCTCCCTTTCCTTTGTCAGGCCGAATGACAGCCTCTTTGATTTTCCTTGCTGCGGCAGCATCTACCATGGCATCCTTTATCTCCTCCGACAGGTTTATACACTGTGTGTGCTCAGCTGATTGAGACTTTGTCTACAGGTCACAAGGCACCTGGGCCCCAATCTATGTTGCGTATTGTGGTGAAATGGCAAGCTAAGTTAGTGAGAAGTACCTTCTAGACATGCTAAAAAAGGCATGTACAACTGTATGCACAACAGTAGGCTGGATGCCAGGGAAACTTTAGACTCTTGGGATGTGACTTTATGAACTACCCACTCTCTCAAAATTAGTCAATTCAGCTGATTCACCTCAGCCTGGGAAAAAATCAACTGGCTATTGATTTTTTTTTATTTGTATGGAAGGAAAATGTTTAGCTGATTGGATGAATCTACTCAATTAAAAACATTCTCAATTTAGTGAAATAGTATTGTGTTTTAAGTCATTAAAAGTCATCAGTGGAAAGTACGTGCAGTTACACACATATGCACACACATATATGTATGTATACATATATAGTCTGACACATACTCATTTATCATTTATAAGAATCCTTCATGTTTAAAAATAGTTTAATTTTTATGATTATGAGACTTCTAATATTAAAAAATTACATTGAAGTTATATAAACCTAATAATTCCTTTCCCCAATTTTAGGTCCAACAATAAAAATTAGACTTTGATGTATCTTATTTTTAAATGTTCAAAACAGCAACACATCTCATTTTAATACTAAAGTAGGATCAGGTGACTTTTCCAAAAGAGACCCTTTAATGCTTTTTATATATATTTCAATTAGCAAACTTATAATAAAAATAAATAGAATGGGTTACCAAGCAATTCTAGCCCATCAAGTAGAAACCTATTTGAATGAATTAAATAATCCAGTAAAATCTGCAATGAGTCTCCTGTGTGAAGTGTATTTATTTTTCTGAAGTCCATTTTATATTCTGTACTCACTGACATTTGCAATACATGACTTCCCCATGCAACAATAATTTAATGATACCTTATTCTTTGCTTGAAAAGAAAAAGAAATATTATCAGGCAGCATTACAATAAGCTAAACCAATTAACTTCTAAAATGATTTTAATGCAGGCAAAATATGAGTCAATATTTTAACATAGTGAGATTTATTAAGAGAACAATTCAAAGCGGTAAACTAGGCTTCTTATGTGCTACAGTGTTTCCTATTGAGATTCAATTAATATTTTGAAAGTTTTTACTTTATACTGTAGAATTTGAAAATGTCATATCCTAGCAGATTTTGTGTAAAGAAACTAATAATATCCTATAGGCCATTTGGTTGTAGCTGTCACATATACACATTCAAATTCAAGGCATACACTGCAAATGTTATTGCTAAAAGTAACAGACTCCTCAAATAGTTTTAAAAATTGTCCCCATGTCCATAATTCAAAAAAGGTGAAGAAAAAGTTAAACTAATATAAATCCCAGACCTTTTGATAAATTCTGAATCTCAAATTATTAATATGCTAAGCAAAGGCTTGTTAACATTTTTTTTTTATTTGGGAAATAAAAGAAAGTTAAAACATGTATTTCTTCTTCAACCACTTTTATCTCTTCTCCTTTAGTAGAGTTAGCATCATTTGTTTCTTATTGTCATTTTGAAATCAACAACCGCTTTGTTAGGAAAATTTCAAAGAACCAAAAAAATATTTTTAAAATAAATAAACCAAAATAATTTATTTTAAAAAATAACTTTTCTTTCTTACCTTTGTGTTTGTTTATGCACTCCGAGCGTGATCAATGACATACAACATGACAGACTGGCTAAAAAAGAAAGATGCATCAGTGTGCTGCCACACAGAGTAAAGTATAATATTATTAATATTAGCTTAATTATCACTCCATAATAAGATAGTAAGAAATGCCTGCAACTTAACATTTGGGAAAGATTCATTTTTAGTTACAAAATTATAAGGCCTTTCTTTCTTTCTTTCTTTCTTTTTTTGGCCTGTTGAACGTTCTTACTAATGGGTACAATTGCTATTTTATGTATTTTCATATCTGTTATTGGATAGCTTCATACTGGCTAGAAATCATTGCTCTTGGAAAAACTAATTTTGTAGCACCAAACACAGAAGAGTAGATGTCATGATATCACTCCCAGATGGGATCTGAAATTGTGATCTCAAAGAGAAGATACGAGTTAAACACATTAAGATGACATTCCCCATAATCACAAAGGTTCATTTTTATGTGCATTTTATGTGCATTGCCTCATTTATTTCCCACAAAGATTGTACAAAGTAAATACTACTACTATTAATCCACTTTAATGTGAGGGACTTGAGAAATTAATTTATATCCATGATTTCAAAGTCAGTAGTCCAAACTTTATTTGGCCCCTTTCTCCTCCTCACTGTGTATAGTAAGCAAATCAGGACATAGACTATAGTACCAGCAAATGGCATCATACATAGTTGTTAAGGTTGCTGGCTATGGTGCCAGCCTGCCTGGCTTCATATTCTAGCTTTGCTACTTATATAACCAGTACTTACCCTTCCCTTGCCTTAGGCAAAATAATAGTCCCTATCATAGGGACATAGTTCCTCTCATAGGATTGTGGCAAAGAATAATGAGGTAGCATGTGTAGAGGGTTTAGAACACTCCTGGCATATAGGATGCCCTCAGTAAAATAGGTTATTACACATACAGTCATTCCCTAATCATTTATCAACCTCTCACTATGTGCAAAGTACTTACAGATTGGAAAAATGAGTGTCAGTCAAGGTCATTCATTAGAATCTAGTAGAGAGACTTGCACATCACTAGATAAATGTCAATAATAGCTACAATCTATTGCTAAAAGAGTTTAAAGACAGACTAGAGGATGCTTCCTGGATGAGGTGTGTTTAGCCAGTGGAGTAGGTTCACTGCCTGTCCTCTAGACAAACACACAAAACATCTTTCTAGACACACAGAACTAATCATAAAAGAAAACTCTTAAAAGAAGAAAATTGAAGTCAGGCATTTCAATATTCTTATCTTCCACAAGTAGCAGTTTGTGCATTAAATTTTTTTTGTGAAGCTGTGCAACTAAGACTTCATTTTGTAATAAGGGAAGGAAGAAAACCAATAGCTACACTTTGAAATTGACCTGCATGGGATTTTGTTAGAAGGGGCCTGTCCTTATCTAGAGAAGGAGCACCTGGATGCCATGGATCTTGGCGTCTTATCTCTAGAACATCTTGTCTCTCCCCCTCCTCTTGGCCCCTCTTCTCACTTCGGCTTGTCTTTCAGTTCAGTAATCTAGAGAGGATAATGGATAGACTGCCCGATTTAGTTTGTCCAAAACACCTCATCCTCCTCCCAAACCAGCTGCTCACCCGTCCTTGTATTTCTCATGTTGGCCAGATTAGAAACTTGTGTCATCATCAACATTTTCCACTTGCCTGTCTCATAGAGCTGGGCCTTGAGATTAAAATTCCAAAATGTCATAAAGACTGGCGACTTCGAATCCCTATTACTTTACCACTAGACTTACAATGACATTGCAATTGATCTCTTTGTGTTCTGTCCATGTCCCTTACAATCCATCCTAAGTGTTTCTCCAGAAAAAATCTCTAAAGAAAATCATTTTCTCTGCTGAAACATTTTCACAGTCTTCCTAAATTCCACAGAATTAGGTTTATACTCAGCCTACCACTGAAGGCTTTCTTGAACCAGATCCCAGCCTGATCGAGTCCAAAAGACTCTGTGGACTCAAGTGCCTCTAGGTTCTTCAGCTTATAAAAATTCAGAGTCACTCTTGAACTTGAATGTGCTGTATATATTTGTCTCTCACTCTTGCCCTCTTATTGTCCATTTTTGAGACTTCGACTTAAGAACAAAATAATCACTCTTTTGAACAGGTTTCCTCTTTTAAATGCCTAACCTCCTCAAAGATCTTCCTATTGGAATTCTACACATCTCTGAATCTCACCAGGAGTTTGTCCTTTCTCTAAATTACCATATCACTTTGTACATACATCTTTGAGGGGGCATTCAGAACATTCTAAATTGTATTATAATCATGTATGTAACATTCTCAATTAGGAGCCACTTGTGTTTTTAAAAATTCACTCATTTATTTTGCTTTCCCTGACTCTCCATAGCACCTAACTTAGGGTTTTAAATAAAAAGTTTAATAGATATATATCAAGTGAATGGACAAACAAATGAATAAACCATGAAAAGAGTAAGGATAAAATAAGAAATAGGAACTTCCCAATTTGCCAAAACTAGTTTTCCAAATAGTTTTACTTACTTAGTGTAGACTTGAAGTCTTTTGATAATTTCATACAAAAACTGCTGTTATGTGTAATAGGAATGGAATAAATAGGCAGGCTTTTGTTAAAAAAACAGTCAGCATTGTCAGGAGAATAGTTCATTGAGTATCATTGATACATGATTTAGCATCATTAAATTTATCTATCAAGATAAATATAATACACCTATGATAAAGTATTTCTAAATTTATAATGTAAGATACCTTGGTAGTAGGCTGGGAAGGACATAACATTTTAACAAGATATAAAAACAAATGTAGGGCTCTTTTTAAATTTTTACAGATTATGTTGAATGCTTCTTGCCTAGCTATGGAGAGGTACCTTTAATTGTGTGTAGTAAATAGTTAAGGCTTATTATTCGAATTAAAAGACTTTTTTGACTCAAGTGCCTCTAGGTTCTTCAGCTTATAAAATTTCAGAGTCACTCTTGAACTTGAATGTGATGTATTTATTTGAAAGAAAAATAATACAGAAATTATGCCATTCTTGTCCTGACAAACACTCACTCTTTGTATGACTGTTTGCCACATACCTATGGGATTATAAGGATACCGAACAGAAGTGAGGAAAGATTCAGAATCATATACTTTTATTCTATTTGATTATTTTGAGAGCTAAAAACATCACTTGAATTTAAATCAAAGCCAACATTAATGAACCAAACCAGCTCTGGATGAAAATGATTTCTTTCATATCAGATCTCCAAGCTGATTATACATGTGTGCTATTTGCAGAGATGCAATTCGATTGGCTCCCACACTGAACACTGTGTTGGAAGTTAGTGTTACAGCTGCTTAGATCTCAGATGACTTGTCTCTGAAATCTAAGTGGCTGTGATACTTGTTGACTTATTTGCTCTGATAAAGTAAACAAGATGCCATAAAAAGATTGTTAACACAACTTTTTGCTAATGAGATTGGGGTCACTTAGTTATTCATCATTCACTCAATGGATTCAGGACTCTGGAAGATAAAGGGAACTGTGTTTTAAAACAACAGGGCAAAGAATTTCACAAGTGATTCTCCTAGATCATGACTTGCAATGTCCTGCCTGAGCTGGCCCCTGCCTTCCTATCAAACCTCATCCTGACTACTGTCCCTCTCACTCTGCTGTGGTCACTCTGGCATGCAGAGCCCTTTCTCTACTTGGAGCCTTTGCACTGAGCTCCTCTCAGGGCTCCCACTCATCCTGCAGGTCTGCCTCATGCTAAACAGCAGCCACTAGCACTTACAATGTGGCTAGTGTGAATTAAGCCGTGCTGTGTTAAACATATGCTGGATTTTGAAAATGTAGTGTCGATAAAAAATGAATTATCTAATTAATAGCTTTTCATATCAGCTGCATGTTTCAGTGATATTTTGAATGAAATAAAAACATTAAAATTAATTTTACCTGTTTCTTTTTTTACTTTTCATGTTAATACGGCTACTAGAAAATTTAAAATTACATATGTGGTTTAGATTTGTGGCTTGCATTATATTTCTAATGAACAATATTTCTTCTATGTTAACTCATATGTCACCTTAGAGAGTTAAATTTGTCAGAAGGCATTTGTTTATTTTCTCTTTTTACATTGCTGTATCCACACTACCTAAACACATGTAAGGCATGAAATAAATATCTGTGGAATGAATTACTGCATTATACATGTAGTAATTAAGAGTTTGGGCTCTGAAATCTAGCTGCCTGGACTTCAATCCTAGTTCTGCTAATTTTTAACTATAACAGCTCAGACAAGGTACTTATTTTCTCACAGAATGGCTGTGAAGATTAAATGAATTCTTACATTCAAAGTGTTTAAATCAGTGCCTAATACATAGCAAGTGCTCAATAAATATTAGCTATGGATAAGTAGTGTTATTCCATTCTGTAGATAGAAATGTAAGATACAATAAGGCTAATCATTTGGTTACTGAGATGGTAAAATGGCAGAGCTATGATTTAACTACTGAACTATATGACCCTGAGATTCATTTTCTCTCTATTACACAAATATAAATCAATACTCAATGTAAATAAAAATCCAAAGTCAATTTTAAGTTACTTCAATAATATAAAGTTAGATATGTGAGTCATGTCTGGCCATCCTGAATGATATCAGATTTTGTACTATAAATTGAATATTACCAATTAAAAATGTGACATGTGATTACAATGATTACTTTAGATAGTATTTATTTAGTTTATTAGCAGCAGGCACTTTTCCTACATCACATGTATTAACATATTCAATTCTCACCCCAACTCTGAAAATAGGCATTGTTTATCATCATCCCAATAACCAGATGAGGAAACCGAGGTACAGAGAGTCTAAGTGCTTTGCGAAGGTCACACAGCTAAGAGGAGAAGGAGGTAGAATTCCGACTCAGCTGGTGTGGCCTCAGAGCCTGTGGTTTCCCCTTTCTGCTAGACTGCCTTCTCCTCTCCCATTTTCCGCCTGTGGAACAGTACAAGATGTGTGAGCATTCAGCCTTGTAGTCACTGTGATTAACTCAGAGATAGGAACTGACTTCTGGTATTTATCAGTAACAGTACATTTTCTAAGAAAAATTGTTTTTCCGACTCCAACAGTGGAACAGACTGTCTCAGTGTAAATTTTCCTTCCAGAAGATGTCTTCGTAATCCATATAAACTACGCTTAGGCCATCAAAACCTCGGCTGTCCTGAAGACCATTTCCCCTTAATTGGACTTAAAGCAAGAATAAATTATCCTACATGTCATAACACATCAGGTCCAATCAAGCTCAGGAAGTGACTATTTGCCTCTCTCTTTAGAAGCCCAGCACAATAGATCCTATGGTGATGACACTTTCAATATTTAAATAAAACCAGACCAGGCTTATGATTGAAGAAGCCGTCATCTTTCATTAGAATGGGAAAATAAATCTTCAGTACTAGGCTACTAACATGTTTGAATGGCTCAATTCATTTTCTAGCAGGTCACAGCCAATATCCACTACAGAGCAGCCTTGTTGAAAACAATCCTCTTAAAGAATCTACTATGTCTTGATGACAAAGAGGTATGTTCTTTCCTTGACAAGAAATGAAAAAAAAAGAAAAAAGAAAAAAACCCCTAAACCTCTGGATGTTTTTACATTTCAGTGATTTGGACCTGTGTGAGGGGACAAAGGAAGTAAGGGATAAGGAAAAGGACAGATCACTATCAGCAAGCACTCTGCAGCATACGGCAGAAGCAATTGAAACTGGGAAACCCAGCAGCCGGGGGCAGCCTGGAATAGAGGGAGGCAATGGAATGAAAGTCAGAGGGGCCAGGTTCTGCTCTGACTCCGTCATTCCCCACCTGCATATCTGAGCATCTCACAAACCTTCTCCAAGTCATTATTTATAAAATGAGATGGTTTGATTAGATTCATGAGCTCATTTTTAACCCACACACAATCCTTTTGAATCTGTACATATGTCAGAGATTGAGGGAATTCCAATGTCCAAAATCCTGTTCTGATGTTGAGAGTCACAAGGAAGACTCCCTTTCACAGAACTGAAGATGAGGAACGTGATGCCTTCTGGAAGGTAAAGTAGCAAAATCCACACACTATGGTTGTGGTCAGTCATCAGGGAGAGTCAGCAGGGACAACGCATGTGACTCTGTGGTCAAAAGGCTTGGGTACATTTGAAACTCAGGAGTACAGAAATGGAATATGAAGATGCCTAAGTATCTTGAGACCTAAACATACGTGTTGTCTTTTTCTCTTCTTTTCTTTTGAAAAGGATGTATAAGTACAGAGAGTGCATAGTCAGTCTGAAAAATAGGAAGGGGAATACTAAATATTTTTGTATTGCTTCGAGTTCTGAGCCTTGGAGGGTGGTGAGAGGCATATCCTCCATGCAGACGCTCAGACCAGTGTCCAGAGCTTGATGCACCTGAGCACTCCAGTCGTCCTGCTCTGACCCGCACTTAGCAGGCATCCTTGGGCACACACGGTGGGAATGCACTGGGGGGGCTGACATCAATGTCCAGTTTGGTCATGGTTGTACTTTTTTACTGGAAATAAGTAAATCTACATGACGAGGGGCTTCCTATGAGAAATGGGCCCCAGGGAACATATGAACCAATTGGCCATTTCAAGTACTCTAGTCTGCCTCATAACTGTATTTCTCATTCTAAATAATTAATTGACATTGTGGCTGAAATATACGCATCTCAGTGAGCTTTATTAATGTGAGCCTGGAAGATAGATCTTTTCTAATGGTGCTGGCAAAATGAGGTTTAAAACCACACATCCCACGTATTCCAGACTTTGTATTCACTCTTCATTTCAAAATGGAAATATCAATAGTTTAGTCTCTATCCTGCTGGGTTAGTAAGAAAATCTCATCTTTTCCCCCTCTGAGTATTTCTTCATTTCTTAGGATATTTACCAGTCCCGGAAACCTGGCCTGGTTGTCATTTATCATCTCTGCCATCCACTGTATTCCCCACCAGCAGATCTCTTTGCCGGTTCCTTTTTTCCATTTCCTCACCAGCATTACCAAGTTTCTGTGGAGGTTTTTCTATGCGGCATCATCACAGGCCTGGCACAGGCTTGAGAACAAACCTGCTTTACTTAACTAGAGATATGGGATTATGAAAAAAAATAACAACCAAAAAAGAAAAGAAAAATATTATTAAAATTGAACAAAAGTATTGTAATAGATTGAATTGCATCTCCCCTAAATTCGTATGTTGAAGTCCTAACCACCTGGACCTCAGAATGTGTCCTTACCCTGGAGACAGGATTGTTGCAGGTGTGATTACTGAAGATGAAGTCACAGTGGAGCAGGTGGACTCCTAAATCAATATGACCAGTGTCCTTATGAAAATGGGAAATTTGAACACAGAGACACACACAGGGAGAATGCCACATGAAGACTGGAGTGATGCTGCCACAAGCCAAGGACCCACAAGAAGCTAGGAGAGAGGCCTGGGACATACTCTTCCCTCGTGCCTTAAGAGGGAACGTGCCCCTGCAGATACCTTGATCTTGGATTTCTGGCCCACAGAAATGTGCAACAATACATTTCAGTGGTTTAAGCCTAACTTTAAGTAAAAACGATTACTTTTAATAATATGGTGAGCCTCATCCAATCAGTTGAAGGCTTTAAGAGTAAAAATTGAAGTTTTCCAGAGAAAAATAAGTTCTACCTCAAAACTGTAGCATCAATTACTGCCTGAATTTGCAGCCTGCCAGCTTGCCCTACAAATTTTGGACTTGCTAGTCTCCACAATTGCATGAGTCAATTCCTTAATAAATCTCTCTCTCTCTCTCTCTTTCTCTCTCTCTCTCTATATATATATATAGACAGGTTGTCCCAAAAGTCTCCATACAAAGGAAACATTTTGTAAAAGATCCCTGACCAATACAGTACTCTAACTTTCTCATTCCTTGAATGGGACAGTTCTGAGGTGCATTTGGCACTATTTCCCAGAAGGTCTCAGCAGGATTGATGAAGGATTGATGCCCACAGTAGTGTCTTGATCATTAGGCTTTTTGTATTGGCTCCTTTCCTTTCATGGGAAACAGACTCTAAGGCGGCTCCTGTGGTTCCTGCCTCCTGCTCCTCTCACCCTCTGTCATCCTCTTCTCTTGTGTGTGGACAAGAACTAAGACTTGCTTGTAATCGAGTTAATGGGATACACATCATTACATGTACATAATTACATTTCATAAGGTTGCAGCACCTGTCTTCTGAGACAGTCACCCTTTTGCTGGCTTTGAGAAAGCAAATGGCTACATTGGGCAGGCTCACCTGGCAAGGAATTGAGGGCAACTTCTGACTGACAGCCAGGAGGAAACTGAGGCCCTCAATCTGACAATCCACAAGGGACAGAAAGTCGCCAACAACCACATTAGCTTGGAAGTGAATATCTCCCAGATCTAGCCTCAGATCTGACTGCAGCCCCACACAGCCTGTGAGACCAGGAAGCATATTAGTTAGAGTGACTTTCATTTCATTATGTGGTGTTCACAACCTTATGAACAGCATAAAACTATCGTTTCCATCTTTCTGATAGTTTTTAAGTGATATTTTTTATGGTAGCATACCAAATGGAAAAAATGATATTAGAACTTGGATCATCAGAGTCCTAATTCAAGAGCCTTTTTGTTTTACCCCAGTGTATTCCTTTGGGGCTCAAAAGAATCCAAATGCTACATATAAACTTCTGGTGCCATGGCTCTAACTAACCTCTATACAAGAGTGAGTGTGGGTGTGTGCATGTCTGTCTTTTGTACTTCGTAAGAATTTGATTTCTCCATCAGCACTTCCATCTGTCAGCCCACATCCCTATTTCCAATTCAGAGCAAGTTGGCAGTAAGAAGCATCAAAGGTACTCATTTCATATGAGGAAATAGAGGGTTATTCAGCTATTAGCACTCAAGAAAATTTGCTCTCTTGGCCTCCCGCTTCCTGACTGACATTGATTCAATTGGAAAACTGCAAAGATGTGGCTGTTTCACCTCCATTTAAAATAATTGGAATTAGTGAGAGAATGTCTTATTGCCATACCTATAGCTAGTTTTCACAATTACCAGGGACTTCTGGGAAAGGATAAAGGGGAAATTCATACTGACCTCCGGCAGGCCCGAGGATATTAGCAATCAACCCAACGAGCTCATAGGATGCCCCTTTCAGTAAGTTGTTCTCATTTATTTTTCCATAAAATTATGATATGATTCATTACCTTGGCATTGATCCATAGCTATAGTGTTGAGGAGAATGTACAAGATCTGAAGTCAGGAAACCTTTTAGAAGTATTCCCACCAGAAGGTGCCCATCAACTTTTCCTAAACTGGGAAAACAGCCTGAAAGTCAGAGCATGCTCCCCTCCTAGGTGAAACTTGAACATCATGGGGCATGGTTATGTGCAACACTCAATTTTAACCAAATTCCAGAGATTAAAAATGGATTAATCCAGGGCAACTGCCTGTAGTACCATCTGAGTCCTAGGATATTAAGGAAAAACTCCTCTAATTAAAAAAAGGGATAAAAACTAATATTCAACTAACTGTTATAGAGCATCATTCAAATAAAATTTTAAAGTGAAATCTAGGCAAAGACATGTCTGGGAAATATTAACCAAAACTAAAACAAATACCCAAAACATAACACTGAGGACCCATATGGGAAAAGAATTCTTATTCAATAAATGGTGCTGGAAATATTGGATAGCCACATGCAGAAGACTGAAATAGGATCCGCACCTCTCACTTCTCACAAAAATCAACACACAATGGATAACAGACTTAAACCTAAGGCATGGAACAATAAGAATTCTAGAAGAAAACATTGGAAAAACCCTTATAGACATTGTCCTAGGCAAAGAATTTATGAAGAAGACCACAAAGGCAATCACAGCAGCAACAAAATAAAACAATGAGACCTGATCAAATTAAAAAGCTTCTGCACAGCCAAAGAAACTGTCAAGAGAGCAAACAGACAACCCACAGAATGGGAGAAAATCTTCGCAAGCTACACATCTGACAAAGGGCTGATAACTAGAATCTATTTAGAACTCAGGAAAATCAACAAAGAAAAATCAAACAACCCTATCAAAAAGTGGGCAAAGGACAT